>JAGTTH010005625.1:0-221918 GCA_022606485.1 Agraylea sexmaculata | reverse complement strand
CCATTGAATTATAGGAAAAAAATTGCATGAACGATGAAAGTAAATAGTTAGCTCAAAAATCCAGTTCAAATCAAACCGAAAGAAAAAAATAAAATAAAAACTAGTTTTTGAAGCTCTTGATATTGATGAAGCCTCATATTTTTAATGTAAATTCTATTATAGAATAAGCAAATGTTTTCGATTTGCGCATCATAATCTGTTATTCAATAAAATCCATCTTGATTCCCCTAACTTTAAGTGGATTGCCACCTTTTCGATTGTAAAATAATAAAAGTAATATTCGGTTATATATGTATTGTATTATGACGTATCGGAGAAAGGGGCATTGTCTAAATCCCTCGGGAAATTAGGTCCTGTGACTGTTTCACATGACGTCATATATCAAAAAGAGGGCCCCGAGCTCCCTTCACATACAATACACTTTACTTGTGTAATAATATTCTGTTAGCGCCGACCACTCTTCATTGTCTCACTTCAAGACTATCTGACATTATATCTTTTGGACAGGCCAAAAAAATCCGACGTTAGAAGGAATCTGAGCTTTTCTTCTCCTTGTTTTCCCACGGGCTCGCATTTTTTTGCAGATTACTTTCGTAATTGAAAAATTCTCGAATCTAACAACGCGCCGCCCAACAGTGCTTTTTTGCGTTTTTTTTTTTTTGACCCTCCTCTTTTTTGTTTGGTACCCTCATATAATCATCGCTACAAATATTGTTATTATTAAGAATTATATTGTCTTAAAAAAATGTCTAATTAATTGGATATGGATTTCTCTCAGTCAGCCTCTGAAAAGTATACGAATATGTACAAACGATTATGATTTTTTTTTTTAATTATACACAAAACAGCATTCATTAAATATTTTACCAATAAAATCATTAAAGTATTATGACATTAATTAATTATGTATAATATAAATTGCATTTAAATAATAAAAACATGATTACGATCATGTAAACTAGAAAAAATTCCTGTAACATTAAAAAAATATTATTGTGATTATCAATGCGTACACATTTTTTTACAAATAAGTTATTTTATAATTATAGCAATAACGTATTTTCATTTGGGAATAAAAACCATAGGTTATGGGATATTTTTGAGCTTCAAAAATTATCATATAATTCTTTTGCATTTTTTTAGTATAAATATTCTAGTGTATTAGTGAATGTCTTTTATATAATAAATACTTCCTGGTAGTGATACATATATTGTGAAACTGTTTAAAAGTCCACATTGTCCATTCATACTAGAATTTTGTCACTCTGCTTTAAATAATAGATTGTAGGCATAGTCACGAAGTAACCACCATAATTAATTACCGAGTTAAACATTCACTACGAACTCCGCTACAAAATGTTTTCGTAATATTATGTGTACCGATATTAAATTATATTTTTCATCATTTAGATGGCTCTTAATGGATGGCGTTTATAGTTCTTATAAGCTTCTTATATGAAATTATTGATTAGCTTTTAGAGACTGAGTTGGTAGAATCGGATTAAATCCCCCCTGACTTAGGTACTAATAGAAGATTCTGTTTATTAATTTTTGATGTATAATATCACGTCTTATCGGTAACCCAACTCATAATCAGGGTTCACTTCAATTATTAACAAAGCAATTATTTTTTTAAATAAGACATTATTATTTAGATTTTTGGGTAAAGGAATATCGGGAAAAATTGAGTTTAACTCTCGATAGTATTAGGTTACACTGGTTCGTGGTCCTACCTTTTAATATATGGGCATTGGGATTAAAGATTAATTAATTTTATATGAATGCAACACACAAATATATTACTGATTAGTAGTTGTATCGATAATTAACTGGTGGCCTTTAAGCGACCTCAATCGGCGGTAGCATTCTATCGATTTCAGTTCTTTGTTTAGCCATACTGGAACTCTTTATTGCAAAGTCATAAAATATTAAATATGCCTGCTTCTTAAAATATAATCGATATACTCGTATAATTAGCGAACATAGCTATAAACCAGGATAGCCTGATTAGATGCAACTCGCTATGGCCGGTTTATGATTATGTATTAAAATATAGCATGATATATACTAAGCGTGGGTTTCGAATGAAAAAAATATCATTCCAACGTTTATAAGGTTGTTTAATTGATTTTGACTATAAATATGCTTTTTTATTATATAATTATCGTGTAATTCTCCCACCTGTTGCTAAAAGATCAATAACCCCGATTGAAATATTTTTCAAATGTAGTGTAAATTGCACTATCCAGAAATTTTACTTAAAACACATTTTTTATTAGATAATAAAAACGAAAGTAGATGTATCCGTTTAATGCAACATAATATAATTTAATTATATGCTTGAAAAAATATTAATACACCCGAAAACCCACATATAAAAAAAAAAATTATACACAGAGTAAAAAGAAAAACACGTTATAGAAACAAGAAAATGATACACAGGAAAAATATTAAAAAAAGCATATTTGTATTTCTTATCCAACTACCTCTTTTATTCTCCTCTTAATTGTCTACAACGATTTGGTAATGAATTTGCGCACCTAGGTGAATTCTTTTCCACCAATTCTGCCGCTTACAGTGCTTGTTTAGGAGCGACCTTTTATAGTAACATATAAATAAATGCTTCCTACACCTAAATTTATTTTATTTAATATACATTCTATTTAAATACATACATTTTTTATAAACCTATTATTAATTTTTATATATGTAGATTTTTTGTTTTAAACCTTTTATTATTATCATTATTTATGTCTTGTCTGTAAAAAAAAAGCTCTTATGAGCGTTTATATGCAAATAAATAAATTTAAAACTCCCCAGAATTCATCTGGGTGACAATTTCAATAAATAACGGACATAAATAAATTATTAATAATACATTTCTATTCTATTCTCAAATCACGAGTATGTGTGTATAAAAATTGATCATGTCATCCTATCGCTTTTGACCAATAAGAAGCGTTCGCAGTTTTTTTGACAAACAGTTTTCATAGTACAGAATCTACAAAATGGTATTGTTAAAGTAGGATTTTGAATTTAATATACATATATTTTTCATTTAACAATGACAGCCCTGTCTATTATTGAAGATCATCTCGGTCCTCTCTGTGTATATATTTATTCTCTGCCGCATCTATCAATGTGTCTTCTGATAAACGAGGAATTCGTCTCTCTTAGATTGAAATAATATTAAATATAAATAATACGAATGTGCCTTTCTATTCGATTATATTACAAAGTGACTCGCTGTACCTAAAGTTGCACGATATTGTCTATATCTTTGATTAATGTGCCTTTTGTTTAAATGTTTGTAAATGTGATTTATGTTATCATTTAATATTCTGTTTTTTTTTCATTTCAGGTGAGTGTCATATATCCAATAGCAAGTAAGTTTTCATTCAGTCTCGTCGTTTTTTTTTGTCGTTATGATAAATGTGTATGGTTGTTGAACTTCGTGACTATATTCGAAGAGCTGAACTGTCAGATTGAACACGTGAAAGAAACCATCACGGATGGAAATTATTGACCCACAAATCACCGAAGGCTTTTCTTCAATTCGACAGAATAAGCGGTTTTTTCTATCTTGAAAATTGCTCGTGTTCACAGGTCAACGCCGCAGGCCAGACTGTTTATGAATACAGCATGGCTTATATAAAAAAATCTATTATTAATATTTTAAAATTATGGATTTAATGGAAACAATTGCCTTTATAATATTGCTTTATTATTTGCTTATTGAACTATTTAATGTCAACTCTCTAATACTTACACAAAACATTATATAAATATTTTTCGTCATTATGTAATGCCAGTGCGATTATTAAAAAAATATACTAAAACGGGCCTAAGCATTTTTTTGCATATAAATGTTTCTTATTAATAATAAAATAATTTATTATGACAGCTTGAGAAATTTCGTTTTTTTAATTAGTGAATAAATGTTGTCATTAGAGAATAATAAAAACAACTTATGATGTCATCGCATTAGTTCAAGGTCAAGTTCTAATTGAATACGTCAACAAGGTATTGTTATTTACTTGCAATGTATTTACTTGCAAGATTTTAAGTTTTTTTTGAAATAATAATTAAAAATTGAAAAGTTTAACTAGCCGACATGGACTATTAATGAAGGTGTGGTTGTGTTACATTTAATGTACAATTCCTTACATTTAATTATTTGAGTATCGATAAATGACATGTTGTATATATTAGATAAATAAATAAATAAAATATGATATACACTTATCATACATCAATTATTATATTCATGGGAAAAACTATAAAGCAAATTTCAAAACTAATTTTATTAATATTAATATGTTGTAATATTGTTTGATTAATATCCGAAAATTTTAATAATGCATTTTACCCATATATAAATATATAATTTACCATATAATAAAAATGTAAACTACGCAGTGTTCTGCAATTGTGGGCAATTGAAAACCTGTTTTTTCACCCTCTTGGCCTAGTTTTGTTCATAAATATGACCGTAGCTTTCAGGAGATTCAAACCTGTAATTATTTAATTAATTTTATAATAATATTCACGGTAAAACAATATAGTATTCTTGTGAAACTAATTCCATAACTAATTAATTGTGTATACTTTCTGATAAATGATTGTAAGATAATACCTGGTTGTAATTAATAATATTACTATTGCAATATAGTTAGATCAAAAGTAAATAAAAAATTGTGTCCGACGATGTTTTGGTTTTTAATTTTTGATCAAGCATTGTGATTCAAATAAACTGGATAAAAATAATAAGAAGTATATCTATTCATGTTTTTATTGTTGAAAATTTGTCAGCATAAAATATCCATTTTCTAAAAATAATATACATCGTGATCATCAATATGTAACTTTTTGAATTACATCTGAATAAACCTTGCGATTTCTCACGGATTATTAACGTCCGATTTATTGAATACTCTATTTGGGTTTATAGAATTTACGATCTTCTTTTATAGGTATGGACGAAATGATAACATAAATAAACAAAGTGTCTAAGAATAAATTTCGTATCGCGATCGAGTGTTTTGTGTGGGAGTTTTGAACATGTTTTAGACTGTGTGAGCTTTTACCTTCCGTGTCGACAAATTACCATATCATGTTTAATTTGCTAGCTGTTTCTTTCAAATCTTATTTTAAATTGCAAATTATACGCAAGATGATATTACAAGAAGTACAAGTTGCAATGTCAAATATTGTACAATACGATATACGAATAGATCACCTGAATAAATGCAAATCACGGTGATTGTAGAACAACTATTGTATTGTGACGAACCCACTTGTTTTACCAAAACCAGTCAATTTATACAAGAAATCTCATATTACACAACCAAAATGAATTATTCAAAACATTTAAGTCCAATTATCCCTTCGAATGAACCAGTTCAGATTGAATTACGATATTGTTATCCATCTTGAATACTATTCAGCCAAATTAGATCGTAATCGTATGGGAAATATATATGCAATTTTTATGTACACTTGGTTGTTTTAATATTAATCTATTACATTTGATAGTGAAAATATCGGAAATTCATCTAATTGCCCAACTTGACCAAATTGACCATATACTTTTCTATTTTACCCATATTTGCATTAGAAATACAAAGGATTGAATATTCCTAAAATGGTCAAGTAAAAACAATCTATTCAAAATAATTACAATATATATATATATATATATATATATATATATATATATATATATATATATATATATATATATATATATATATATATATATATATATATATATATATATATATATATATATAAATATATAAATTTATATATTGTCTAAAAATACCTCCTTTTAAATTTTTAATAACAAGGATCACAAATGTATATATGTTCATATAAAACGTTGATATTTTGGCAATTTGATTATTTAGTAAAATTTACTCATTTGGATCAATAATTGCAATAATATTTTTAGAATACCTACAATTATATCAAATCATTAATATTGTTAAAAACTTCTATGTAGGTTTCCGTATTTTTTATATCAACGATGCGATCTTTAAATATTGAGAATAAAATCAGTCAATTATTATTTAAACATTTAATATATATCTTTGATACTTGGGATAGATTTTTACCATCTCAGGATTTTTCATTGTATACTGGATGTATACCTGAAGGTCCAGAAGCTAGTGCTTATTAAATATTTATTTCATAATTTAATGAAATTTTAACACAATAATGTGTGACATTTGAATTGAATAGCGGCATAAAATCTAGGTTAAGACCCGAAGGTATAGCGTGACTTTGTATACAAGTTTCTGCATTTAATGATCGTTTTTTTTTCATTGATAATAATAAAGAAGTAGCTCAACAATCTCAGCGGGGTGGTACTCACGACCCTCAATTATCACAAACCATCATCAAACATTTTGCCATTTTACATTCAAGTGTCGCGATGTCAATCTGTCTCTTCATAAATGCTAATGAGAATTAAAATCATGAGTATTTGCCTATTTTCACAATGGATATTGTATAAAAACTTCACAGTATCTTCACATTACCAACGTAATAGCTCAGGGGATAAGAAGCGTGGCTACAAATACTGTGCTCATGGGTTCAAATCCCACTCAAGTCAAAAAAAATATATTGATTTGATCAGTTATCAAGATTAATAAAATTCCGATCGATCGTCTTGATTCAGGTTTTTCTCTGATTTCCTGTATTGTAAGGTTAATACTGAGGCGATTATCAAGTTAAGATCAATGATAGGAAATTAAAAACTTTGTTGTGTCTTGAAAACCCTCTCAAAAAAGCTCCTTGGGGCGTAAAATAAAAAAAATAGTAGAGTAGTAATTTGTAGTAAATCGGGCAGAGCCTCTCTGTCGGTGATCTGTGTAACTAGTAATAGTTAAGATCACTGACAGACAATTAACACGTTGTTGTGTATAAAAAACCCTGTCTAAAAAAATAAAGCTCCTCGGGGAGTAAATAAATAATGCTTTCATTATATTATTTATATATGTACTAACGGGTAGATCAATATGTTATTCTTTCAGGATATGGGGATTATGTATAGTGAATATTTTATTAATATGTATGTGCTCGCCGGTATATTGATGTCAAAACATTACCTGTCCTACTGAAGTAGGTTTCCATACAACAAAGCAGATCGATATGATATAATGTATTTAATATTTTCGCCTCGTTGTAATGTATAAATTTTAGAGGATTCGAACCTTTGACATCGGGTTGCATGCATATCGGTAGTTGTAGTGTAAATCATCAGTTTTATGGCTGCCCCTGCATCTTATGGTGGTGTCTCTTTACTCTGCTATTTGATATCACCATCATTATTACCATAGACTTGTGGGTTATCTATGTAGTAACAGAGAATTAGCAACTGCCGTCAGATATCATCACTCGTTGTGGACGGTCATTTCCTCTAACCACACGAATTAAGATTGAGAGATATCACTACATATGTTTTAATAATTTTTAAAATAAACTAGTATTAACCGTATTTTAACTGCGCGATCATTTCAATAACAGCAGTTAGTTTGACGTTCAAAATGAGGCTCTGCAATTTAACATTGCATTTATGATATTATCTATTAATGTAAGGAATCCATTGAGCATGTGAGAGCCACGCGGCAAACATTAACGAGCAAAGCTAACCCATAATTATGAACCTTGTCCACCAACTATGAAGCACAGGTTCGATTCCAGCGGTCAAATTAAGACAGCAAACTCGTAAATCATATTGTCGAGTCGGATAAACGGGTGTCAAAAGAAGAGAAAAGCTCTCTGCTTCAACACTAATTATTATTGATGACTAAAAAGTAACACCACTTTACTATGGGAACATGGTCATTAAGAAATCTACTATGCTCACTCTCAACTCAACTAACATGCAATTATGGCCTTTATAAGCGTGAGATACGCATTATAAAGACACTTGTTTATTTATTTCATATATCGTGATCTATCGATGATCTCAAATCTGGCAAAAACTATCTAACGGTTATTGTATTCATCAAAATGCTATTCGAAATGTATGCAAGTTTGACCAAATTTGTCTTTAGTTGAAATTAAAATATTTAAATTGAATAATAAGCACATAACATGTTATCCATCTACACCACAATTAATGGTCTAAGTCTGCTAGTTAAATTTTTCAATTTTTAAAAGTTTGAAAATCTTGCGTTTTACTGTTTTGGTAATTTCATAATTTGGCAAATTATTTTGACAGATTACGTGCAAATGATTATTATGATATACAAAAAAATGCTTAGGCCCGTTTTGTTATATTTTTTTTTATAATTGTACTGGCATTACATAATGGCGATAAAAAAATTTAGTTTCAATTAAAAACAAGTTGTATATTTTTGCGGTTCTTCAATTTGTCTATCGATAAAGAGGGTATAACAGAAATAATACCTATCTTAATGTGTAACAATAATATTTTTTGAATAATTATTTAAAAAATCACATAAATTTCCAAAATAAATGAAAAAGAAAACTTTTAGTACACGTTATATTGTAGTTTTTATTTTAACCGTAAGCCAAAAATCAAACCCTTTTTTTTATTAAATAAATATTAGTTCTTATTATTTGGCGAGCTTGTATGAATTTAATATATGGGTAAACTGTTAAACTAGCGTAGTTAACAGAAGGTCACTTAAATGGTTGATCTTTCCGACATGTCTCATTATTCAACCTAAGGGGCCGCACACACGTTCAGTTAATCAATCAAAACTGAAAGTGAGTGACTTCAAGTCCTTTAGTTCAGCAAAATTCGAATGATCAATTCAACTGAAGGTGTAAAGTAGAAGAGAAATCAAATTTCAAATTCTCTACTTTTATAAAATTATACACCTTCCTAGTCGCTAACGCATTTATATTGATTTAATACTGAATATAAATTTTTAATGTATCGAGTACAGTTAACATTCCATTTTGAGTGATTTATTATTATTTAGCGAATAAAAAAATATATATTTGGCATTCAAAATGTCGCGGTTATTTCATAGGTTCGCCGTATTTGATAAAACAACGTGGGTGATTTTATTCATCCGAAAGAATGAAATAAAAAAAGTTGTTGTCAAATAGATTTTTATCTGTGCTTTAATGCACGATTGGTGTTATGGACTGGTCGTATTATCTTAAATCAGCCTTTTTCATTCATATCGTTTAGCATTGAAATGAATTGGTCGAGACAAATAATTTCGATAATTTTGCTGTTGGAAAATTGAAATCCCATAATAAAATAATTATACGTTTATAAATTATGCTAAGAACTCCGTTAAAGGGTAATAAACTCAATCGAGCCTACAATGAATTCTCGTTTAAGATTTGTATCATCAATAAAAAAACGGTAGCTTTAAATACGCTAAATGTATGAGAATATTTATTAAATGATCTGTCGTCGACGGACAACAGGAAGTCGTTTATTTTATACGTGAAATAATTTTTATTACTCGGTTTTAAATGAAAATGTGGTTTATTAGAAGCTCTTTAATATAGTTAGTCGAAAAGGTTCATTTATGCTTTATTTTTTTTCCTGATACGCAAGCTTGGTTTTCATTAAACTTTACAAACAACAAGGACCATGATAGAAGTTTTCCAATTACAACATCTAATCCCTTAGTTCCATTCTACTTGTAATATTTATCAGATACCTACTTGAACTATTTTTTTATTTAATATTTTATTGCATACAGGGTGGACTTAAACTAACTAAAAATATTTTAGGGGGCGGTAGGGTATCGAAAGAATAATTGAAAAAATTAAATATTAAAAAAACTGTTTTTATAATTAATCTTGGAATCAACTGATTCTCTGAAGTACTCAGTAGTGACTAGTGAAAGTTTTTTTTTCGATTATTCTTACGATACCCTACAACCCCCTAAAATATTCTCAGTTAGTTTAAGTCCACCCTGTATATGTACGTCGACCTGATTATATTTCATTATATACTTTTGTTTGTTTCTGAATAAGCAATAATGTTTTATGTAATAATTAGCATTATTCATATACTTCTTCTTAGGTAACATTTACTCATATGCATTTAAAAATAAAATAATTGAATACTTTTTTTATCAACGCCAGTTAGCCTCAATATTCATAATTATTATCGTACTAATATATGAACTGCAGATTCTGGTTAAGATGTTTGATCAATAGCTTGTGGAAATCATTTGTTAAATATATGGTTTTTCAAGGTAATATTTAATAAAGTATGAAGTATGATGAAACAGCGGCATTATATAATGTTCCTTCATTATGAAATACAGTTAAAGATAGCAGAAAAGAGATAAGACATCTCTTACTTGGACTCGAACCTTATCCGATATGTTAATGGGAACCCCTGCTACCTGTATTCTAAATTAAAATGTTATATTACGACTGTTAAACCTGTCCGGTTAAAACTTGAACCGGATATATTTTTGTAACAAATTAACTAAAAATTTAATTCCTTCCTATTCAATTCTTTGCAAATGCTGTGTATTCGATATTTAGTAATGTGTTGTTTAGAGATTATTTTATTTTTGCAATTAAATTTATATTCTTTAGAAGTAAGAATAATTTATAATCAGAGCTCGGCTATGTGGGTGCACTGGACTCTGCGCGGCTTATATTTTTATTAAATTGTTATTCATTCTATTTAAATTCTCGGATATTATATACTGACAGAAAAATTTAATAATATTAATAAAGAATTTTTTTTTTAAATTTGCCCATCCAACCAGTATTAGTCGGTATTAAAATTAACGTGGACGAATACACTATGGTTTTTTTTATCTCAATGTGATAAATGTAATCTTCCAAATATTTTTTTACGCAATTTTATGTCATTTTTATTATTTTCTTTCCAAATATCGGTTATAAAAGATTCTCTTCTTTGATTATAAAATTGTCCTCCATTTTGATGTTATGTCTTTCTTCTTTTACTCGATGTGATTCGAATTGGATTTGGGAGCTTTTGATTCTGGACCCCTCAATAATTTATTTTTATATACAGAAATGAAATTATTATTATAATCATAGATATTAACATAAGATATCGCATGAGTGGCAAAATGCGTGTTTAGTTCAAGTGGCCAAAAACATCAGTTACCTGGCAAACATTATTCTCTTCATATCTTCAGTTATATTTCACAGTAAAATGGGTAAATGCATTGTTACTACAAGTCATATGGACTCAAACATACACTCAAATACATCTAGGCTCACTTTTTACCAAAGACTACTTCTTTAACATGTTTAAAATATTATTGCATTTTAATAAGTATTGTCACAGTCAATCTCAGGAGTCACTAGAAATATGTTTAGTGAGGGAGACAAACTTATGCCTTTATCGAATTGGAGAGTGCAACAATGCGGTTTTACATGAATTATTTATATGCAATGCGATATCTAATGTTTATGTCTATGGTTATTAAAGACTTTCTTCCTTCGTAGATATATAATAATTGTCATAACCTATATTCGAAATGTGCCAGCATATTAAGTAAATGTCAAAAGAGGTGATTTTAATGATTAATGCAGGTAGATAAGGTCGATTCTTTGCACGTGGGTTTATCGAAGGATATGAAAGTAGTGTTATAATTTCGTTAAAAGTGGTTAAGAAGCAGTCGTTATGCTCGAGGCTTGTATTGCGGTAACAAAGGTTGTTTCTTTACGCCTTTGACGAGTTCTTATGTCCAAGAGAAGGCTTAAGGCTTGCCATAAATTAAGGTCTTTCTGTCGATGCGTCACTTCGTAGACGTCACTTAAAACACCATGCAAAGCCTTTCGCCACATTAATATCCTTATTGTTCTGCCACTCCACCGTAACGACTATATTACACATATTATATTTCCCTATCAATAAATATTACACTGCCTTATGGACATCTTCATCGATACCATTAAAGCGATACCTTTCAATTAGAACAATATCCGTATAGAAATAATCATTCACTATTGAAATATGGATAGACTCTACAAAAAACGTGGTCACGGATTCGAGTCGAACTATACATATAGGTAATTAAAATATCGCCAATAATTTAAATTTAAAAAGGATATAAAGCTTGTGGTTACAGATACTGTGGTCCTGGTTTCAAACCCTACTTGAGTAAAAAATAATAATGCATGAAAAATGTACACTTTGTTGATACAAAAAATCCAGTTACCACTTTTATAGCAAAAAATCTTAATTTGTAATAATTTCTTAATAAAATTCTTATCCCAAAAATTTCTATATTAATTTTTTAGTCAAACTAATATTTCGGCCTTAATTTTTAATAATAACCAATTTTCACAGCTTGGATCAAGTGGTAAACATAATATTTCATCCCCCCACGCTTTGGCTATAGTTTATTTAAAAACCAACGAATCGGGGTAAAGATTTTTGTTTTAATTCGAACAAGACCTAGTGTAAAAAATAGCTCAAGGGATAAAACGATTGGCTACGAATAATTTAGTCATGGGTTCAAATCCTGCTCAAGTTAAAATATGACTTGATTGCTAATTACTGCGAGATCGTTGATTAATTAAAAATAACGCGGTCGATCTTCTTGATCTATTCTGATTTCCTGGATTGCAAGGTAAATCCTGAGGTAACTTGTGTAATTTGTAATAGTTGAGATCATCGACGGACAGAATTAACACGTTGTTGTGTATAAAAAACCATCTCAAAAGACCATCGGGGTGTATATAAATAATAAAAAAATATGAATCATCCGAAAACCAGGCTTTAGGTCTTATATCTATGGGAATTAATCAAATTAACAATTTATGTGTAAGATATTTTTTTACTTTTTTGCAAATTATTGTTAAAATATTGTCATATAATCCATCAATTAACTTGAAACCCACTACGATTGACCTTTTATGAAGAAGTCAGTGTGTCAGAGTTGATGTGATTGTCGTTTATGTATTTTAAGAGCCTTAATGCTACTTTTATACGACATAATGACCTTTACTTAGTTACTTAGCTTTTTCATATTGTGGTTTCCACAATACCAACCCATCAATTTTTGCCCGTAAATTAGAGATTGCGAATTATTATTTATATTTTACAACTCCTGAACAAATCAAATATGCCTTTTAATAATAAAACGTGGAGTCTCTCCTTTGTATTCGGTCTTTACTACTCGCCAAAGGCTCTATTGAAGGCCATACAATTAAAACTTCCTACTGCAAAACATCCTGTGTGGGGTTTGAAATTTTATCAACAAAATGGTATATATATCATTATAATATTTTTCTCGAATAACGGTATTCTTTGTAATAAAAAAACAACGTATCTCGTTGCCCAAGGCTGTAATATATTTACATCGACAAGTAATTCTTTTTTTTTCTTCTCTCCACCCGTTATATGAATTTCCTTATATTAAATACACTAAACATCGTCAAATTACAAGGTGTTAAGCCGGCATTGTTTATTTTACGAGATGATGACGCCGAGCCGTTGACAAATTACGATTGTAATAAAAATGCACGGTGTGTGTTGGGTATACCCACATAATATTATGGTGGTGTGATGGTATTTATTGGGCATTGTTCTTGCTACCCCCGGGTGTAACCTTTCCATTTGTTATTTTCTCTTTTACCAGTAAGGACCTGGGCTTTGCACAATCACTCTACTGCACTGGTTTCTTGTTCACCACATTATATTGTAACTGTGTTCAATTATTATTTTTGGTAAAAACATTCGTTTGATATTTAAAAAAAAATACCGCAAACGGCTCTTATTGGACACAGAATGAAGCTAAAATCAATCAAATTAATCAACATTACTCGCGGAATTCAATACTCCTCTATGTGTAAGTGTATAGTTTATTATTATTTGACAGAATTGCTCCTTACAAAATTCTTATCCAGTAGATGCGTTTTTTTAACATTGCTAATTGCTTATTTGGTTTAAAATTAAATAAATTAATATTTATTTATTTATTTTACGCCCCGAGGAGCTTTTTTGAGTGGGTTTTTTTAGATACAACAACGTGTAAATTGTCTGTCGGTGATCTAAACTATTACTAGTTACACAGGCCACCGATTTAATAATCAGTATTTACCGTACAATGCAGGAAATCAGAGTAAATCTGGATTAAGGCGATCGATCGGGATTTTATTAATATTATTCTCGATCAAATCAATTAAAAATTAATGACTTTATCGGGATTTCAACCGATGACCACAGTATTTGTAGCCACGCGTCTTATCTCCTAAGCTGGTTATAGCCAGATAGTTATTTCTTGAGTTTATAATATTTTTTCGTATTTATTCATTGAAAAAAGCCCTCTTTGCATTCGAAGCTTAAGCACATATCGATCCATATAAACATATTGTTAGAGCAAATTATAGTCGTAATTTTATCTTACGTTTTATGAGCAAAAATAATCATTGGTTTATCTTGAAATATGTATATAATGTGATCGTTACGCCCACGTTCAGGAAAATTATGGTTTTGTTATAAAATTAACATTAAAGTGTAATCTCTTTATCTTAAAGAGTAAAAAGCATTATGTTACATTTAAATTGAGTTGCATAGTATCAAAGACGACTCTTAACCACAAAAATTATTTTTGACATTAAAACTAACATTACGATCAAAAGAGTCGATTTGCATAATAAGGTTAATATTTAAGTCGATTTTTAAATAGGTTTGAGCCGGTTTTTAGTACAACTAGGTAGGACACATTCTGAATAATATGAATTATCAATAAAAATCACTTTGAAAAAAAAAAGGTCTTTAATAATGGCCTACTCAATTATAAGTAAATATTGGCTTTTTAATTCAAATACCCTTTCGTTTTAAGTTGTAAAAAAAATCTCAATCGTATTGATTAATCCAACTTGATCCCTAATCTTCGGGTATAAGTAAATTGTCTCTGTTTGTTTTTTTTATATAAGATTACTTCAAGTGTATCTAGTTTGAAATACTGAACCTAAGGTTCGTACATATCGTAATTAGCGTTAAAGAAAACGATTAAGTAACAATCTGCCAGATTATATATTTTAATTAATTTATTAAAAACAGTGTGCGAGAAGACACAGTGAGTATTGGCGATATTATTTATAGTTTTAAGCGATTTTAATGGTGCTCCCCGGCGCATTGTGGATTGCTGCCGGTTTGTTCATATAAATTGTGAATACTTCATTTTAACTGCAACATAATATATTTACAGATAAGATTTGCTCGTTAAATGAGTTATATTAACATCGCTGTAAAATGTCTGTACTAGTTATTAGTTGTAGAAATATTCCTGTGTGTGGATTTTTATATAGAACACCAAGGACTGGAACCGGTGTATCAGACATATGTACATTTACGGATATAATGAGACCTTAGCGAACTGTTAAAAGGGTCGTTTTATCGAGATAAAGATGTGACAATCGTAGATTGTATGAGGAACGATGTCAGCAACAGGGAATATAAAAAGCGTACGCATTGCAAATGGCGAAATAAACCCTCAAGTGGATCTCCTTTGTTGTGTCATGTGCAATTTACAATACCTCCATACGCTCTTCTATTTATACAAGATTATACTCAAAGATATTTTATTGTATAAATATTTAAAGGGACGATTTATAACAGCCTGACTGAGTTTTATAGTGTACGTTTTTAATTAGGGTTATAATACTTGAGAAACTTTAGAGTCATCGATGGAGGAATGAACAGCAAATTTATTTTAATTGCGCAAATGCCTCGTATGTAAAAAGGGCTCTAATATATTTTTTTATTACTAAAAAATATAAAAATCTTAATAAGTATGCATACACGTGCGTGCTTTGGATAGTCAAATTATGTAGGTGTACTTATTACTAATTTTTCCAGTACTTATTTAGGGTATACTGCCAAAATGCAGTAAGTCATATTTCATAGTTCTGAGATAATTGCGAATTAGTGAAAAAATAATATAATGAATAAATAAATTTATGGTATATATTTGAATAATTTACAATGTGGTATAAGTCAATGACTTCTTTTATCTTTCCAAATATAATAATAAATTATAAAAAATACCTCTATTTTAACCACCAGAACTAACTAATTAACAGAAACTAAAAATGTAAATTTTACTCTTTTTTTCCCCAAAATATTGATGAAACGACTAAGTGCATTTTAGCAGTATACCCTCGATATAATAATGCTTAGTAGAATGTTTGCATACAATCTGTGCATAATAAATAAAATTTTAATCAATCAACGTGTATATGATAGAAGAAATATTTACCCAATACAAAGTCTCAAATTTAATAAGTTTTCTTTGGAAGCCCTCCTACGCCTTGACTAGTGATGTGCCAAGGTCAAACGAATATCATAGTATTTTATTACAATTTCTTATTAATGCACTCATATGAAGAAATAATACTGTCTTTATATCAATAATATTTAAAAAGTATAGAGTTATATACAAAATATAGAGAGGTATTATAATACAACAATATTCGTTTGACTTTGGCACATC
The DNA here is from genome assembly GCA_022606485.1 of Agraylea sexmaculata. Lineage (NCBI taxonomy): Eukaryota > Metazoa > Arthropoda > Insecta > Trichoptera > Hydroptilidae > Agraylea > Agraylea sexmaculata. Next base: position 205,476 of record JAGTTH010005625.1, on the reverse strand, counting down.
TTTGGTCAAAGGTAAAGAGAGTCTGAAATTAATTTGTCATTAAAAAAAATCTCATTACATCAACCTGCATTTTATCAGTATACCCTGAATATTGTCGAAATATTAATAATAAATAATGATTAGTGATATTTAAGTTGTATTTGAATTATATCACTCTTAGCAATTGTGATTTATTTGTTTTTTTTTTATTAAAGGCCTATTTCTACACGTTGACAACTTGATTTGATTGTTGCCTTTAAGAAATACATGTTACCCAATTATTATTACGCCCAAAAGAATTCTCTTAAATCAACATTGAGTGTGCTTCAATTTTTTGTCACAAGGGTACCTTGGGTTGCATAAGTCGGCTTTGTTCTTTAAAATATTTTTAGTTTGCCCATATTGTTTGAGGTATTCTCTTTGTTTCCACCGTGTGAACAGACAGACTTCAAAACTTAATATTCATAAGACCTTTGGCGTATTTTAACGGCGGGAGCTTATCTGGATGGTTCATCGTAAACGTCAAATTATCACAGATTACCAACACGAGAAATATTGCCAGAAGAACATTTTAACATTCCTACGTATCCATGAACTTAACGCGAAATTCGCTAATCGTCCCCGCGCTTTCTTACATCATAAAGAGACTCTCTGAATATTTGAGTAGTCTCTTTGTAAATGTTTAAGTATCTGTCTGTGTTTTAATATAGTTTTAAGCCATGAACGCTCGATTTCATGGCGGTAATTCATGGTGCGGTTCCACGACAATGGTGGACGAGTACTCGTCATTGTTTTTTCAGAACATGTACATGCAAGGGTTCAGCGGTATAGTAGTAAGAATAGTACAGTGTATTGATAAGTACAGTCGAATACAATAGCTTCAGCTTGAAGTGCTCCCTGGAAAACACTTATATAGAGGGTTAAGACACTGCCTTTGAACAAAAGCCTATACTAAAAATTGAACGGATCACTTTTACGATCTTCTTTCAGATATATTATGTACTATTTTTATGGTTATTTCCCGTTGTCGATAAAACTAAATATTTTCTACACGTTTCCGTGCATTGATATTATCTATGAACTATATTTTAAAAATTAAAAAAAATATATATCTCGTTCACACACGCCTCGAGGAGTTTTTTTATTAGCAAACCTAAGCCAAGAGGGTGAAAAAAAAAGTTTTTAATTGCTCAAAATTGTAGAGCACTGCGTGGCTTATATTTTATCATATTTGGTTATTCTATTTGAATTTTCGGATATTAACAGAACAGTCTTATACCGTAATAATAGTATTAATAGTATTAATAAAATGAAATTACCATTTTTGAAATTCACATTCAACTTGAAATTTGAAATTAAAATAAAATAATACAACTACCATAAAAAAATCGTTGCAGAGCTCGAATACATCTAAGCACTTCATTACACCCACTTTGATTAAGTCTGCTAATTAAATGTTATTTGAGTTAATGTGTATGGATTTAACCGGATAATGATCCGTTTAACTATTACAGTTATAGTCTTAGAATTCAGCTTACAATTCAAGAATTCATAGTAAACCTGGATAGAGATATTTGATCGGGATTTTATTCAATATTATTCTAATCGATCATTATTTTGTGTTTGGGTATGATTAGAACCTATTAAAATAGAATTTGTACTCACGTGTTTGCTTTTCGATCTTACAACGATTCAGAAAGTCAGAGTAAACCAGGATTGAAACTTTGTATTAACTATATTTGTATATATTCAGTTGACTGTTGTTTAAATGGTGATTAATCATGTCTAAATTATTTTGGGAAATGAAGCATTAATTTTTCGGTGTTTTTTTTTTACACATTGACTTTTATATTAAAACTAAACCACCATTGAATCTCTCCTCCTGTTTAAGCCTGTGTAAATATTAACTAACGTTTGGTAGACTTATTAGAGGTGCGATATTTTCAAGAAACAGTTTGATATATTTTATTATTAAAATAATTAATTTCTTGACGAAATGCAGGGGAAAAGTCGCATTTTGTATTTAATTTGACATGTTGGAAATGAAGACATCCCTTGTCCAGTGTCCAATAAATGTCTCATCAGGGATAAAGCTGTCCGTGTTCATAAAATGGGATGGGGAATCCATAAATCATGATCTTGTGTTGAAATTTCAAATTGGAAATTTTCGCCCATCCCACATTCATTTTATGATCCACAAACCAAATTGATTGGCGTTTCGAATTTTAGAATCGCCCCTTTACAATATTATTAGAACCTTTCCGTCTAATGTTTTGTAATCATTCCCCGTTGATCGTTTCCCAGAATATTCATTTAATTTTCGTTCACAATATTCGCAAACTAATTAAAACGAGAAATTCAATATTTAAAGTTTTATTCATTCATTGAATAATTTCGTTCTCTTAATTTTTTGTTCGAATCGAATCATGAAAATGATCTTGTTTATTGAAAGGTTCAGAAACAAAAGCTCTGAAATACAGTTTTAATTTATTTGTTTAAATGTTGGTTATAAAAAATTCTCTTCAACGGATGTGTATTATCAAAATATCCAAAGAAGACTACTTATTTAAAATCTTGGTGTTTATTGTATTCAAAGCTTGATTATATATTTTTGCATTTTAAATCTTCACATCTCTTTATTTTTTATTATAACAATTAATGAAGTTTTAAACGCACAGACTTTTAATACTTGATTCCAATAGAGTAAGAACTATTTTCTCATATATTAAATACGAAACTACACACCTTAGGCTATTATATGTATTATAAAATTTTATGGCAAATGCTTATAATATTTTCTTTGCGTTTTTTTTTGCATATCAACAATATGGTTCGACAGATAAACATCAATTATATTATAATATAATCGATAATATTGTTTCTAGTCTCAATTTTAATATTATATTTGAAAAGTTGTGCAAACCCATTTGTCAAGCAAGCAGGTTTTCTTTTGTAGTTACTACTAGGTACTAATTTAATACTTTCTCTCGTCTTAACCTAGTTTGGGAGCCTTTTCTGGCTTAGCAGCTAATATTTCCGAACCTTTTAAGGACCTAATCGTCATCATCAATGGAAAATCAGTGTCCTATTTATTATACATAATCGCAAGGGTCTCTTATCTTTCACATAATCCCATTACTACAGCCGGCAATCATTATATTGTTATAATATCAAATAAAAGTAGTGAATGTTTGAGATGCAGAACAGTAGTTGATAAACGTGTTGGTACGAGTGTTTGTTTAAAACTTAGCCAGATTGTCAACAAACAGAGAAACGCTGAGTTGAGTTTGTGCAAACACGGACTCGAGTTTATGCATTCGTTGAAAAGATTTAGTTTTTTTGTCACACCTTCACCAAAGTCCTTAAGTAAAGCCAACTGTAAGAGAAACCCTCTTCTGTGCAATACAAATTATTCTGTAAATATTTAACATTTACCTCCCATTCAATCCAAGCGTGTTCAGAGTTACTTGTCCCACTAAAATATATTTCTCTGTCAAGCAATGTTTTTCATACAATTTAAAAAAAAAACATGAAATAATGTGGAAGATTATTATTATCATCGGAAGAGAGATTTGCAATATTTTCCTTATGGCCTGTTCCATAATGTCATTTATTAATTTATTAAGTTCATTGAAATTATTTAAATAGTTATTAGTTACGTTTTATTTTAACATTACCTTTATTATTATTTTTTTGGTTGTTCCTCCTCAATATTAAATAATTTTTACATAAGAGAGACATTAAAAATTATTAATTAACTAATACCAGTGTAATAACTCAGTGAATAACTGGGTCATGAGTTCAATTCCCGCTTAGGTCAAATTTTTTTAAATTGATTTGATCGGTTATTACGACTGGAAGATCGACAATAATATTAATAAAATTCCGATCGATCGTCTTGATCCAGGTTTACTCTGATTTCCTGTATTGTAAGGTAATTACTGATTATTGAGCCGGTGAACTGTGTAACTAGTAATAGTTAAGATCGTCGACAGAAAATTAACACGTTGTTGTGTTTAAAAAAGACCCTCCCATTAAAAGCTCCTTGAAGGCGTAAAAAATAAAATAAATAAATACAAGAACAGATGGACACTCTGTAGGAATAGAGAAAGGGACATTTATGATTTTCCTATCCTCTAAGAGACCATTTAATTAAGAGGTTATCCCCATTATTTTTTGGGATCTACATGTTTTGTTTAATTTTTACTAGATTACTCTTAATATATGTAATACATAGACAATGGACTTTTATCTGTAGAAGCGCCATGCAATATTACGTCATACTTTCGAATATGCCCGGTCACGAATACATGTACACGCAATAGTATTTGAATAAGCGAGGTTGCGAGGCGATAGAAGCAGCGCCCCGAGCGGCTGACGTACGAAACCTTTGGTGTTACATCTCATCTGTGCCTGCTATGATTTTGACGTCTTTACAAGTATTATTGGCATCTCTCATTGTACATACGTGTTTCAAATAGTTTATTGAACTTTCCTGGTAATATAACGAGTATAATAACACTTATGGTAAATGTAAACAATGTGGCTTGTTACTCTGTTATTATTAATATGTATATATGGTTATAATATGAGAAGTGAATGGTATTCATAAGAGATTTCACAGAAGTATATTATAATAACGCTCCAGGTGGATGACTGTCTGTCTGGCTGTCTTTTACACTAACCCTACCTGACAGCTGGATTATATTATACAAGGTGATATTGGTCCAGATTGTATTAAACCAAGATGCAGTTATACTAGTTTTAGCGTTACATTTGTATAATAGGATTAACAGCTCCACTGAAACGTTCCGTTTGCATAAACCATAGACATAAACATAAGATATCGCATAAGTGGCTAAATAGTTTAAGTACATCGAGTGGCCAAAAAACATGAGTTACCTGGCAAACATTATACTGTAAACATGTCTCTTCATATCTTCAGTTATATTTCACAGTAAAATGGGTAAATGCATTGTTACTACATGTCATATGGACTCAAATACATCTAGGCTCACTTTTTACCAAAGATTACTTCTTTAACATGTTTCAAATATTATTGGGTTTTAATCGCAAAATATTGTCACAACTACTCTCAGGGGTCACTAGAAATGTGTTGATTGAGGGAAACACACTTATGCCTTTATCAAATAGGAGAGAATAGTGCAAAAATACACGGGAGACACAAAATTACACAAATAATTTAAATGCAATGCGATATCTATATCTATGGCATAAACCGGTGTAAACTATCTACTATTTTATTTGGCGGCGCTATTATCATCCACAACACTAATCAAATTGACCACGTGCTAATCAATAGACGGTTCAAATCCTCTATTATCAACGTTCATACTTGCAGAGGAGCAGCATTCGATTCGGACCATTACTTAGTAAAAGCAGTTTTTAGAGCCAGAATATCGAATGCCAAAAAGGAAAAAATAAATAAAAAGAAGAAACTCAACCTTGTTAAATTAGAGAATGAGGTATGTGCAAAATCATACCAGGCATCCATGGAAAAGGCGTTAGAACAGGTTGAGGAAATAAATAGGAATAATGTAGAATCTAGTTGTAATCTAATAAAAAATATTATTAAGCACACGGCAGAATCAGCTTTGGGTTACGAGACGAAAAAGAAAAATGGCTAGTTTAACACAGAATGCGAGAGTATTATTAAGGAGAAGAACAATGCCCGTGCACAAGTTCTTAATTGCAATAGCTTAGAAAATAGAGAGAAGTACAAAGAACTTCGTAGGAGTAGTAATAAAGTCATACAGTCGACAAAGAGGACATGGCTAAAACAGCAAATTATAGATGCTGAAATGTTTAGAGATAGGAATAATGCTGAGGAATTTTACAGGAACGTTAACAATAGTAGGAAAACGTTCAAACCTAGACTAAACTTTAATAGGAATAGCAAAGGCGAACTTCTCTGCGATCAGGAAAGCGTTTTAAATAGATGGTCGGAGTACTTTAGCGACCTATTAAATGATAAGAATAGCGATAAGGTAGCCAATAAGAACGCTAGTCTGTACCAACACGCCGCGCAACCACAAATACCCCCACCCACCTACGAAGAGGTGTGCCACGCCATCAGAGGACTGAAGAGAGGGAAAGCCCCCGGGATAGACGAGATCTCCAGCGAACTCATAGCATACGGCGGGGATGCTCTATGGGCGCTATTACATAGTTTAATAGTATCTTTATGGGAAGGCGAAACGCTACCGAAGGATTGGGCAAGTTCGATAATTTGCCCACTCCACAAAAAGGTGACGTTAGCGTGTGCAGTAACTATAGAGGGATATCCCTACTATCAGTTATGTACAAGATATTCGCCAAGGTTTTAAAAAATAGGCTAGCAGAATACGCGGAGGAATGCTTGGGAGACTACCAAGCCGGATTTAGACCGGGCGTTCAACAATGAACCAAATATTTACAATTAGGCAAATATTAGAGAAGTGTAATGAGGCCGACGTGGAGACTCATCACTTGTTCGTAGATTTTAGGCAGGCATTCGACACAATCGATAGGGATCTTATTTACAGCACGATGAGAGAGTTTGGGTTTCCGGAAAAACTCATAAGTCTCTCAAAAATGACGCTGACAGACACCAAAAACTACGTACGGATAAATGGTGTACTGTCGGAGTCTTTCATCACCAGAGCAGGCGTAAAACAGGGGGACGTGATATCCCCCCTGTTATTTTCATTAGTTTTAGAAAAGGTTATGCGTCTTGCAGGTTATAGCAATAAGTCTAATATCTTCTATAAGTCTTTTCAGGTACTCGCTTTCGCAGACGACGTAAATATTATCGCTAGAAGTAAGAACGTTTTAGTTGATAAGGTTAGAGCAATAAGGGATGCCGCCAAAATAGTAGGGTTAGTCATAAACGTAGATAAAAGTCAGTATATGCATGTGACATCCAACTCGGAATTGGTAGCACATCGTAGCCTGAAGGTAGACAATGACCACTTTCAGCAGGTTGACTCCTTTGTATATTTGGGAGCAGTGGTCACTAAGGATGCTGGAAATAACCAGGATATAAACTCTCGCCTGCAAAGTGCTAATAGGGCGTATTTCGGCTTAGTACGCTTGCTCAGATCAAGATATCTAAGTAGAAGTACCAAGGTAGAATTATACAAGATGCTAATTAGGCCAGTACTAACCTACGGTGCAGAAACATGGGTTATTACCAAGACTGAGGAGGATAGGCTACTTAGGTTCGAGCGAAAGATTCTTAGGAGGATCTTGGGTCCTGTTCAGGAGGCACCGGGACTATTTAGAATTAGACGGAACGATGAGATTTACTCATTATATAAGAGCGTGAACGTAGTGCAGTTCATTAGGGCTTTAACATTAGGTTGGGCCGGACACGTGGAAAGAGCAGGGAGGATAGTATCGGAAATACTATCCAGCAAGCCTGTGGGTAAGAGAAGGCAGGGTAGACCTAGGCTAAGGTGGGCGGACGAGTTCTATAAGGTAGTTAGGAGTTTAGGAATTAATAACTGGAGGAGCGCGGCCTCCAACAGAAATAAGTGGAAGATGCTGGTGCGGGAAGCCTTGGTTCATCACTGAACTGGAGTGCTTATGATGATTATGATGATATATATATATATATATATATATATATATATATATGTATATATATATATTATAGAAGATACAAAATAAAATAAACTTAAATATATAACAAATACAACGTATAATAAAAAATATAAATTATATCAAGTAATGAATATCACAAATGCTTAAAAAGGTAAAGGTAAAAGGTAGAGGAATTCTTTCATACTTCTCATGAATGCACAGTAGGGCATGATAAATAAGTCATTTTCCGCCCCACTGGCATTAAATTCATTCAAAATAACAATAGATCTGGTTAATGGGGAGTGACGGAGTATGTTAGTGAGGAGTGAGAGCGACAGCGCGTATAATTCTCGGGAACAAACAAACTGATGCGACTATATTTATCTGGGATTGTTAGCTGGCCTCTAATCACAAGAAAAACCAATCGCATCAGTGCCACATCTCTGCGGAGCTCGAGAGAGCATTCCCATAAGGAATTTAGATGGGTAACGGAAGGGATAATGGCAATACCGCTTATTGTAAAGGAAAATTTCCACCATATTGATGTAAGTTGCCTCGTTCGGGGACCATATGATAGAGATATGTGTAATAGCATGATTATTTATTATTAAATGTGTTGCAAATAATAATCAGTGGTTAAATGTGCTTAATGGGTGTGTCGCATTTGACATCAACACCATGAGCGGTCAGCAAACAGACAAACGGGAACAAGCAACTTCGGAAATGAAATCCACAGTAGGGGACGGATTGTGTAAAGTTAGCAAAATGTAAAGTTCAGCACGGGACAGGTTGCGGTAGTTAAAAGTTTAAAGTATCCGGTGTGGCCAGAAACTGTTTCCGGTGCAGAACATCCGGTCGCGGCGTCCGCTAATTTCCGCTGGACCGTTCCCTTCTCACAAACTCTTACTTCTATCACATGTACATATACTAACTGTTACATTTAACTGTTATTATTACATTATCTTCTCAAAGAATAACATCAACTAATTTCATCTAGTCATAGCAAAATATGCATCGTTTACCCTGTTGAATATAATAATATATATAATTGTCTATCTGTGTGTATGTTATATGTATGTATGTATGTCTGTCTGTATGTTCGGATCAATCTTTCAACCATCCTCAGCGTATACAGAGTCGCTATATACAGAAAAATAGTCCTTAATATATCAGGGTACAAGTATTAAAATTCTGTGTGCCCTTAAGTCTTTATGGTACTGAGCCATATATTCAAAATAGAATAGAATATTTGGTAGTGAGACTGCATTTATATTTGTTGATTATTGAAGATATACGAAATTAGCTCTTACTATGTACAGAAAAATGAAATCAAAACTCAAATATAGCCGTCCTGTTAAAAAAAAAACAAACAGAATATAAAAAAAACATTATCAAATTGAAAATTTCAATTAAAATTACACTAGTTTCATATGTTTAACATCAACCAAAATACGCTCAACCTTTCAAATTAATGTTACATTTTAAATCACAAAATATTATTACCATATAATCCCAATATTAGACAAATTGATAATTGTGTCGCTGAAAAACAAAAACGCTTATCTCGCACCTTGCTCATTCCGAGATATTCAAGCTTTTCGTTTCACACTATTTCAGGACAATATATTTCAAAAATTATTTTATAAAGGGGAAGCTGTTGGGATAGAAAAATAACGTGACGCCTTCCGTATTGACGGGAGTCCCTTTATAAGGGGTTGGCCAGGCCACCTTGGCCTTTACGGGAGAATATAGTAGAGATGGTTTCCCAGGCCACCACACAGCAATGAGTACTTAAGATCTAGTTTGCTAAGCTAGATCTACCAAGTGACTCCGGTGCCGTGAATCGAACCCGGGAGTCTTCACTCACGAATCCGTTACACTAACCACTGGGCCACAAGGCGGCTCTAGAAAAAATAGCACAAATTTGTAAAAATGCATGAATTGAATTTTTTTAAATATTATTTTTATGTGAAAACAGTCGTCTGGTATACCAGAGAACCTACATCTCTGATGGAGCTTTTTTGAGAGGGTTTTTTAGACACAACAACGTGTTAATTGTCTGTCGTTGATCTTAACTATTACTAGTTACAACTGAACCGACTTAATAATCACTATTTACCTTACAATACAGGAAATAAGAGTAAGCCTGGATCGATACGATCGATCAGGATTTTATTAATATCAGTTCTGATAGTCGTAATAACCGATCAAATTAATTAAAAAAATCTTGACTTGAGCGGGATTTGAACCCATGACCACAGTATTTGTAGCCACGTGTCTTATCCCCTGAGTTATTACGCTGGTGATATGAACTACGAGGTTCTTAAGCCATTTTGGAATAAAACCGATTGGAATAAAAAAGTATTTAAGCTTTTTGAGAAATGTAAGTTAGCTAGGTTAATTCTATATAAAATTCTCTGTAAAACGTATATCATAACTCTTTTTTTTTTCAAAAATGTCAGATAAGCGTTTTTGATTTGTAACGACACAATTGATAGTTGATTATATTAACAATTCATGACATCCCTATGTTGAGTAAATCATGTTTAAAGTTTTTCTACGATTATTAATTTGAATTCCAATATTATTCAACAAGTATTAAAACTAAAAAATACTAAATGATAAATATATTTTTACTTAATACCTTCATGCAATTGCAACACCTTCATCTAATATTGTCTTCAATTATTAGAGCTTATTTGGCGGATAAAGAGTTTCATTCATTTACGGAAAATATACTCAAATAAATGTTTGAAATATGAAATTATATATGTCATAAACAATAATATACCAAAATTTTTTCCGATAGCATTTGGTAATAAAATAACGTCTTTTTTATTTAAATGCATATATACTTTAAATGTAATTTCTTAAAATATTGTTATTATTGTTTTTACCTATTATTATTTGTGGGATTCCGTTAATATTTTTTGAGTAATTTTACATATTTAATTGCATAAAAGAATGCTTATACATATTATATTATTATTATTATTAACAGGTTTAGAGTGTATTATTTAATGAAAAATGATTACGGTTGCTACGACGACGTCAGCTACGACACCCTACGACATATTGATATTTTTCACCACTCGTTCGAGTGACTACGACATGTTCCCTTTCACTTTAAGATTAACGAGGGTAATTTACATATATTAAGAAGATGGGAAGTTGAGATGTATGCATGCATCAGGTTGTATCCAGAAGTGGCTATTGGTTAGAGAAATAGCCTCTGTTGCGTCCACCAAACTTGCCGCCTCATTAATTCAACGGATAATAAAATTAGTTGCCGTCAACCTAAACTCCTGAATATCACTGAAAACCCTCTCCACTATAAGAGACATTTAACCAAGATCATAGTTTCATGAATATCAAATAGTAATTCATATTAAATAAAACTAATTGGTCACATTACTTTGTAAAGAAGGGTCAAATAGCTACACGTGCTTGACTAACTTTCTGGTTGAATTAGATTCGCAAGCTGAAAAGTAGACGTCCTTCCATCAAAGTAAATCAACGAACATTGTGTTTAGTTTTTTTTATATAACTTTATTTGAAAAAAAGCTTGTGTAATAAATACAAACTCGTTTGCTGATGAAGCCTTACCAAGTCTCACAGATGGAAAACGTTTCAAGAACTTTTCATATTTGATTTTAATTTTGATCGACCGCTTTTTGCGAAATTCCTAGGCGGAAATAAACAATGCAATTATTGGAACGTTGTGTAGTTTTATGGACAAATAGTGAACGTATTTTTCTCGTACACAATTAAACTTTCCAGCATTGTAAATATTTTAAACGCTTTCGAAAGCCTTGACGGAGGTATAATCGTGACGTCTTTATTATCCCTGTTGTCGTGAATCCCATTACTTCTATACCAAAATGAATACAAATGACCAAAACTACTCAATGAAAATAATATAATATTATAATAAAGATTTAAAACTGTACAAAATTCATCAGTATAATTCCACCTTTTATTGTAATTTCCCACATGATTAAGCTTCATCAGTAATTGCGGCAGCAAAGTTTTTTCTATCGTTATTCCGCAAACACATGAAATGATAATATTACTATAAGCTGAAACCTGTTTTAAAATTATCGCGTGTTAACAGTGCTGGGCTGAAAACTGAAAGCAAACAAACTAGATGTGCGTGCATTTCAACTGTAAATAGTTAAAAAGGTTTGATTTCTACGTAAAGCTCAAAGCCGGGAATATGCTAAAATTATGAAAATACTGTAGTATTCACAAATTATATGATGGTAAAATGCCCCGAAATCAAATAAAGTTGAATGATTGAATGTATAAGGATATAAAGTAAACATGTTTGTAATTACTGTTTAATTTATTAGAGCAGAATTCAACGTGATGATAAATTTGAATATGTATATTGGAAATAATTAACTGTATATTTTGTTATAATAAAGAGCATGCATGCTTTTCGTAGATGTATCTAGCGTCTCATTTATTATTTTACAGGATTCATAAAATAACATATTATACAAGTAATTAAGATGTCTACAAGCTTTATAGATTAAAACTATATTATGCACCTGGTTGTTGTCCTTGAATATTATATTCCCAACACGCTATTCACACACGAACTGCTTCAAAATATATATTAATACGAAGTGCTAAGACTTTGACGTCGTCGACTATGTCTTTGTAAGAGTGGCTAATAAGATTTACCAGGGCATAGTGCACTACTGCAGGCCAGTTTAGTCCTTCAACTACTACCACCGTCAACCCCTAACTTGGTGTTAACTCGATTAAGGAGTTTAAAAGCCGCCCTCCTCCACCCACAAGCCACCGCTGTTTGCTTCTCTCCTTCTTGATATTGTGATCACCGTTGCTAATGGCCGCTGACAATCTGTATTTAGACATATTCCGACACAATTACACTAATCTCCATTAAACGCGTTCAAACAATGAAAACATTCTAAATACAATTTGCAGTGTGCTTTTTTTAATATAATCTCTGGGCATTGGTGTGACAGTAGATTAACTTAAAATTAAAAAAATACACCACCCATCAAAACTTATTTCACTTTTAACATAGACATAAACATTACATATCACATTGCATATAAATATTCGTGTAAACTCGTGTATTGTTGCACTTTTCTCTCCTATTCGATATAAGTGTGTCTTCCTCGCTCAACACATTTCTAGTGACCCCTGAAAGTGGTTATGAAAATAATTTGGCGATTAAAACGCAATAATATTTTAAACATGTTAAAGAAGTAGTCTTTGGTAAAAACTGAGACTAGATGTATTTGAGTGTATGTTTGAGTCCATATGACATGTAGTAACAATGCATTTACCCATTTTACTGTGAAATATAACTGAAGATATGAAGAGAGATGTTTACAGTATAATGTTTGCCAGGTAACTCATGTTTTAGGCCACTTGATCCACTTGAACTAAACACGCATTTAGCCACTCATGCGATATCTTATGTGTATATCTATGACTTTTAAATTTTACAACTCTACTAATATCTGTTTTTTAAAGAATTCCGGGCTTTTTAGTTGATTTCGTTAATTGTAATCTATCTAAATCAACCGAAGCGCTTAAATATAGGCAATCCGCCTACCATCTTTACTATTATATATTGTTTCACTCATAAGACTCTACTTAAAATAATAACCAGTGAAGGACATGAATTCACCTTTGTAGTGGGTTTCTGAATACATTTGATATTCTACTTCAGCACCTTATTAATATTATCAGTACGGCTCAACGATCGATTCTATTCGAGAACTAAATAAGACCCGTGCAATAATCCAATGAGCTTACTACCAACAACAATCGACTATTGTATTGCGTATTATTATGCTTATAATAATTATCATGTCGGATTAATTACCAATGATTATAATTAACATTTAAAATATTTTTTCAGAAATTCAAAATAATTTATTTTCAAAGTAAAGCAATCTAGAACTGTACCGCTTAAGTCGACTATTTTATAAAACTACATATATTATAAAAAAATTAATTCTATTTGACTGAATTAAAAACTACACCAATAATTCAGTCGATTTTTGTGGTAAATCTTAAAAACTTTACGAAATATGTATGAATCAATCCAACAGTTTAATGATTAAAAAGAAAACGTTTTGTCTGTGCATTTGGAAGGGTATTTAAAAAATCCATATTCTTCCTAATTTATTAATTTTTTATAACAATTATCATATGGGATTAATTAACAATTATCACTGAAAATCTTTTTTCACAAAAACACACTGAACATTTACATATTTTCATAGTAAAGCAACGTAGCACTCCTCCGTTCAATTTAAATATGTTTTTCAGTCCATAATTATATATAGTCATTTATAAATAAAATCACTAAATTATAAGCTAATTTAAAAATAATTTTGCCACTTCTTGCATTAAATGTTTAATCTATCCCACAGTTAAATAATTTATCAAAAAAAATGTCTGTGCAATTGGAAGGGTATTAAAAAAATGGCATATTCTTCCTGATTTATTTATTTTTATTAAATGGAGTATGGCTGAAACGCAAAAAAAATCTATAAATTTTTAACTGAACAATCATCATCGAAAAGGTGTAAAGAAATCTTTATCGTAGTCCATATACATTTGGGTGTTGATTATGTTGACTATTTTCATACGCGGCTTACTAAGTCTAAACTAAGCATTATTATTACATAGTCCTTTAGGTATTATGGGAATAGTCGAAGAGTCTAGGTACATTTATGTATATATGTATGTGCTCACTTTGAATCCAATCATTGAGGATATGGTTGTATGTAGAAAGGTAATCCTAGTCGGGCAATTTCGAAGACGATTAGTGAAGCTCGTCGTGGATGCGTGAGCTGTTTATCGAAGTCCCTCCCTAGACACGTACGGATATGGAAGCCTCTTAACGATCTACAACTATTACTACCTTATCCAACATCAAAATCTGATTTAACTTTAAAACAACTCTTCGATACTATATAGCTGATCCTGTGAAAGTATAGCATGGCGTTACCGTGCTCGTTTAAATCGCTGAAACGCGAAATAGTTGCAATAACATATTCTACAAAATAGCAACCATAAAAATATTTCAGTTCTACAAATTGGCATCTCAGCCATAAGAACTTCAATCGTCTACTTAAAATTATAATACTATAATACAAGGTACTGTTTTTTTTAAATTAAGACGACAAAAAAACCCAGCGTAATAGCTCAGGGGATAAGCGTGGCTACAGATACTGTGGTCATGGGTTCAAATCCCACTCAAGTCAAGAATTTAATCCCGATCGATCGTCTCGGTCCAGGTTTCCTCTATTACAAGGTAAATACTGATTATTAAGTCGGTGAGCTGTGTAACTAGTAATAGTTAAGATCACTGACAGACAATTAACACGTTGTTGTGTATAAATAACGCTCTCAAAAAGACTCTTTCTAAAATAAAAAGCTCCTCGGAGCGTAAATAAATAAATTTAAAAAAATAAGAATGACCCATGCATGATTATTAAGACCTTTAACCTCATTCAATCGTTAATCAGTTTGTGAATTGAGATTCTATGGGAATTTCTCACTATAGAGGAGAATCTAATATTCTACAAAGCTCAACTCAATGTGGGAATTAATAATATACCGGTTCTTTACTATTTTAAATAAAAATAGAGTAATTTGCACTATTTCTCTAATCTAATTACTTCCCTGCAGCAGCAGTAAAAGTCTACTTGAAGTACAAATCACGATATACTGAATTCGTTTATTGCTCTATAAAGCAATTGCAGAATAATTTATTCATTTGTATGTGCAAGAGTACAATTTTTTTACTGAAAAATAAAAGGCAAAAATATTATTCAATATTCTCTGACCTGAAAATTCAACGTTATTTGAAATTTTAAATCATTTATTTAATTTAAATATAAAATAATAAATTGTAGTGTGTTGTCCATATGTTTCTCATAGCTGAGTGGGTAAGTGCAGGACACTGGAAGCAATATTGGCTAACAGATCACTAAGCGACCGCAGTCATTCCTGCACGATCCCAATAAACCTCGCTCAACCCCTTTCCAACAACCCCCTGTGTTCCTTTCACAATATACTGAACAAATATCCCTGTGCACCGATTTACCTTCAAGTATTTATAATATTAAAAAAAAACGTACCTATAAGTCATCTAATCATATGCCTTTGTTTGTATTTTATACGAGAGATAATCATGATATATGATGCTACTATTTTCTGGATATTAGGTTCCAAATCTCAGTAAAAAAATTGAGATATATACCATGAGTTTGCAGAATAAATTTCAACGTGATTTTGACCGGCAATACTTCTTAATGGTCAAGCCACATGATCAAGTAGTAAGTAATTTTTGCGATATATTTTCCTAGAATAAGTAATAGCCAAAATAACAAAATCTGGATGAAACACTAAGAATCCAAAAAAACAAGCTTACCTCTATGAATAACAAAAGTAAATTTTTTGATGTTTTATTACATTTCTCTTCAACAAACAATATAGAGAAATTCAATCACATCGATATACGATCGAAAGAATTTAATCAGTTGCATCCCGATATGTACTAAGATAACGCTTAAGTGCTTATTTCTTTAAAAGAATATAATAGTATCCTAATGAGAAGGAAAATATGAGACTATTTAAAAGAATAAATTTATATTTTATAGACAGATAATATAAAATTTTTAACAAATTGTATAAAATACGATGATATATCCAAAAAACACTCTACTAACTGGTATAGAATATTTTCTATTTGAAGACCTTTTTGAAAACCTGACAAACAGATTTTTATTCAACAATGCAAATATATATGGATTAATAACGATAATTGAACATTATATTTTGTAATTGTTTTGTTAATATTGCTTTTATTGTAAATGGTTTTTTATTTTTTTCGCATTCTTTCTATAATTTAATACTTTTATTCATGTCAAATTTAAATAAAACATCCTCATGTTAGTTATAGGTAAAAAGATTTATGTACTCTTTATACCTTAGTCTTTTTCCAAAGATGTATTGTTCTATCAATCATTGTAAAAACTTATGCATAATAAAGAAATTGTAATATATAACGTTAATTGAATTTTAAGTTGGTTGTCATATATTTTTCCAACTTTTTTATTTATTTTTAAAACCCGACCAACGTGCTGAGGCTCGATTCATTCATATAGAATATAAATAAAAAAAACAAATCCAATAAAGCAGTCGATCTGACGATCACAACAACCGTAGGCCACATCCCTATATAGCATTAAATTTGCCTTTGTTGGAGGTTCTCTGTAAACAAACACTTCGTATGTGGATATTCGTGCAAATGGACACTGGAGGTATTTCTAAAGATAAAAAGCTCAATATGGGGGAAGCTCTCAGTGATATATAAATAAATATTGAAGCCGCGTACGATTGTCAAGACGTGTTTTGTTTTTAGCTGAATGTCCACTGAAGAAGGTTTGTTGTGGAAGAAGAGAGGAAGACAATTTCACCGCCCCTAGAAACGAGCTGCATTTCAATTCCGCAAAACTGTCTGGTCAGCCAACAATATACATATTTCAAATATCACCAATATTCATGGTTGTATTTCACTATCCTTAATAACAAAACATAAATAATTAAATATGTAATAAAAAAAAGCTACTGTCTACTAATCACCTGAATAATATGTTCAAGTAATCCAAATGCATGAATATACTATTTTCTGAAAAATATTGGTTTGGATCTAGAGCTCTACTTAAATATGAATGATTCATAATTAAGGCATCTAAACAACCTGAAAGATTTCAAAAGACAGCTCGAAACACATATTGAAGAAAGATAAAGACACTATTAACACCACTAAATATAAAACATTAACCTTTTAATGATTAATGTGTGTTTACCGACAGTTGCCGTGTTACCGATTATCATGTATATATTATATTTGACTTTAGCATCTTTCCCACACTAAAAACCTCTTAAAAAATTATTTAAAAAAATTAATTAAACATTTTATTATCATCAGCTAAATATATCAAGAATATGTAATAGAGACATGTGGGCGGAAAACGATATTCAATTCCTCATTGAAAAATATATAAATAGATTTCTAAAAAAGTTTTAGCTAATATGAGAGATGAAATATTCTATCCTATGTTTTATATATACTTTTTATTTAAAGAAATAAACTCATTGGAATTTTTATGAAATTTAAAAAAAATGTAAATGAACACTCAAATTTTTATGTAATAGTATGTTATGTAATAATAATTCATGAAAAATATTGTAACTTGTAAATGTCCATATTTATCCATTAAATAATAGAATATATTTAATTACAGTGGACTTTTAACTTTGTGTTGTTTTATATATTTTCCTCAATCACCAATATTTCGCCATCTTACAAATTGTGTTTTTTTTTTGTTTTAAATAACTCAAATATTGTTAAACTAAAGTTAGTTGAACAACTGAGTAATACTTACTAATGGAGGTTCAGTTAAAAATTTAAAATATAATATTTATTTACTTTAATAGATTGCCTCGGGATATCCTTCACGTGCAGCGAATGTTCAGTTAAGTGTTTAATTGGGAAAATATTAGTTGGTGTTTTATATGAAAACACTGGCCTAATTATTCAATTTGTCTAATTATAAATATGATACATGACAGTGATAATAGCATCAGTGGTGGTAAAGTGTAGTAGAATGGATAGTATGGCAATTAGGGTGATTTAGTAATGTAGTCGTATGTAGTGTTATAGGTTGAAGCCACTGACCCGGTCAAGCCATAATTGCTACTCTTGCTGCATCAAACAATCATTATATATATATATATATATATATATATATATATATATATATATATATATATATATATATATATATATATATATATATATATATATATACATATATATATATATATATATATATATATATATATATATATATTATTACACCAGTTAAACATTCTCAAAACAAACTAAATTCATTGAATGGATTAAAACTAATTGCCAAAAAGTGAAAGTAATTTAACGGTGAAAATATTCAATATTGGAAAATGCGACATTAAGTTACATTTTTTTTTATTTCTACAATACAACAAAGAAACAATGAAGCCTTCCAATATCAATTGGCATTTGAAATTCGCTATACAAAGGGAATAAAGTCTTTGTGAAAGACGAAGGTAAATTTGGGCGTTGGCCTAAGTTAAAATAATAATCAATGAATGTGGTTTTCCCATAGATATGAACATAAGATATCGCATGAGTGGCTAAATGCGTGGTTAGTTCAAGTGGATCAAGTGGTCAAAAACATGAGTTACCTGGCAAACATTATACTGTAAACATCTCTCTTCATATCTTCAGTTATATTTCACAGTAAAATGGGTAAATGTATTGTTACTACTCGTCATATGGACTCAAAAATACACTCAAATACATCTAGGCTCACTTTTTACCAAAAACTACTTCTTTAACATGTTTAAAATACTATTGCGTTTTAATAATTATAAATGCACGTGGGCCGCCGCCGCCACCAAAGTACTGTCGCAGCCACTCTCAGGCGTCACTAGAAATGTGTTGATTGACGGAGACACACTTATACCTTTATCGAATATGAGAGAAGAGTGCAACAATACGGGTTAACATGACTTATTTATATGCAATGCGATATCTAATGTTTATATCTATGGGTTTTCCAAAAAACATATAACTGAGATTAATCTTCCATAGTTAGTTGCATAGAAAATAAGACAAACATGGAGACGGAGGTTTTCATAAAAATAAAATTGAGAGAACTTAATCTATCTTGTTGTTGTTGTATAAGATTTTCAGTGTTCCACTCATATTATTTTATTTATTTATAAATACATAGTATATATTATAAGAAATAAGTGGAAGATGCTGGTGCAGGAAGCCTTGGTTCATCACTGAACTGGAGTGCTTGTGATGATGATAAATACATATTAAAATATCATACCTCTAGAGCATTACGGGAAATCCCAAGTCGCAGTGCAGTAATAATGCAGCACTCGTCAGTTGGAACATGAAATTATTTAAAATAAGATATATAAGCATTGTTAAAAAATAAATAAAAACACGAGATGAAGAAAAACATACAAACGTTATAAAGGTGAAGATTAAAATATATTAATACAATTCACGCTTCCATAAAAAATATGATTAAACCATTAAATTGATAATCAAATAATGCATGAGAAAAATATTGCAAAGTAGACTATCGATTGAAATTTTATTAATATAAGAGAAGATAAATAATAACTTCCTATGAGTAAAAGCTATCATGTTTTTATTCATATCGTCCAATAATCTGCAACAACATTTACTGTTACACTAAAAATAAATCAACGGAATAGAATCGCGTTTCTTAATAATAATAACAAATATGAAATTAGAATAAGATTGTAGGTGATCGATTATAATGAAGTGTATAATATGATTACATGATGACATGGCGACGCGCTTGAGGTGACACAATTAATTGATGTATGGGACACGTTTTAGCCAACTTCTATACCCATGACAATAATAATACTATTATGTTTTACTCAAATATCACAAATACCCTATAAACTTCATACTGTGAGAACCCAAACAGTGGCAATGTATAATAGTTTCAATACATTGTGTTACCCGTTGTAGCAACGACAATAATCAATTAAATCCATGGTTTCACGATGAAAAACATTTTTACAACAAGATATTAAAACAAGATATTTATTCATTATAGGTAAATCTAAAACCTTGTCACGTTTATATAATATTTAATACATTTTTTATAATATTGCTCCTCGTTTCTACTATCAGAATACGAAGATTCAAAAGCCCATTTAAAACAGTGCGACTATACTCCAATTTATACTAAAAGTCAAAATATCAATATTATTATGATTATCATTATTTTTTTACATATAATATCTAATAAATACACCTAGTCAAAATGGGTGTAATGTAGTGTTGTGACGTATTCGAATTCTGCACCGATTTCCTTTATAATTTTGCTTTATTTATTTTATTTCAACTCATTGATATTTACACACAACTTATTATACATCAAATATTATTTTCGTATGAAAATCTATAACGTTGAATGCAAATTTCATAAAATAATTATTTTGTTTCATTAACATTATTATGTTATAAAATTGTTTTGCTAATATCCGAAAATTCAAATAGAATAATACATTTTTCCGAATAATACATCAATATAACCAGCGTAATAGCTCTGGGGATAATGAGCGTGGCTACAGAGACTGTGGTCATGGGTTCAAATTCCACTCAAGTCAAGATTTTTTAAATTGATTTGATCGGTTATTACGACTGGGAGATCGAGAATAATATTAATCAAATCTCGATCGATCTTGTTGGCCCAGGTTTACTCTGATTTCCTGTATTGTAAGGTAAATAATGATTATTAAGTCAGTATTTAATAGGTTGTTGTGTCTAAAAAACCAACATTTGTAGAAACCATTCCAAAAAGCTCCGCAGAGCGTAAATAAATTTAATAAATTTGTAAGCCGCGCATTGCTCTACAATTGTGAGCAATTGAAAACATGTTTTTTCACCCTTTTGTCAGAGGTTTGATAATAACAAATATATGACGATTACCCCTAAGCAAACGAAAGATATTAATCCTGAGTGCCGCAACGGACTGGGGTTACGTCTCGGTGTTATTCGGACGTTTTGGGAAATCCGTGCTGTATGGATTTACTTATTAAATTAACACCAATTCTTAATCTATTCAACTGTATGGATTATTGCTATTATAAAAGCTAGTTCAGTTTTTTCACGTGATGGTAGTCCACCAATAAATAACGTAAGCTTACATAATATTTTGAAATTTCCTTAGATCGATGCAGAAGAGCATTCTTTCAGTAGTAAGAAAATGATAATAATGCTCTTCGTTTGTTGTAGTGTGAATTAATATTTCACAAGCTCTAAGTAATTTCTGACCTTCCCGTGTAATCCGCCGGGCGCAGATGTTTTTATTCTGGAGCCAGGATAAATAAAAGAATAATGCCATGGACCGAAAAAACTGTACAATTATGAAAAAACACACCACCCTTTTATCCTTGACACACACATGTGGACTTAAGAAAAGTTATCCTTCAGTTTCACACCATGCAAAATTAATATTTTTATTTAAGTGTCCGCCCTAGATTGTCTGCTATATATTAATCAATTGTCTAAAAAATATCCAACCAGGTCCTAATCAGAATATTATTTTTTGAATAATATAAGCGAGTATACATTTAATATTATATTACATCTCTTTTGTTAAAGATTTTCCTCTGCAAAGACTTTTCCAAGATTTATATCTATTAAAGAAACTAAACGTCAATCACTTAAACGAGGTTGTGCTAATTATTTGTTTCAAACAATTTATCTTTCTTTATTTGTGTTATTTTTTAATTTGACTCTTTTCATTGTGAGTTCGTATGATTCACATATTTTCGTGAAAATTTCAAATAATTAAATCAGACATACAAAAATATTTACTTAATTATGAAGGTTATGAATATTAATATTTTGGCCATGTGCCGTCAAAATACTAAATGGTTTCACTCTTTACTTTTATTAATAATTACGAATTTACATTCGGTATAATTAATAAAATTAACAAGATGAACCGAATAATCATATCGAACTCAACATTATTCCAAGAAATGTGTCGTTATCAATAAATTAAATTAAACAAATGGGTTTATATAAAATCATTACAATTCTCAAGTAGGATTTTTCTACATATTTTAGTAAAATAATTTGTTTTTACGATTTACTAAAGTTTATGGGAAATACTCAAAAGTGTTTAAAAAACACCGTGTGCCACAAAATAATAAATCAATAGTAAGTTCAATATTATATTTTGAGAATATGTAAACAAAACAACACAATAAGTTTTTTAATCGGGCTGTGATCACCTGCAATCTGAGAATCAAAAAAAGAACGGATTTGCCAGTGAACCGTGCAACGAACTAATATCTATAGAAGTGTCATGCATATTGTTTTCATATATTGGAACATAGCCGACACTACTAAATACGAATATTTTTTTTATGTATACTTAGCATATACACGGGCTGTGATTACCTGCAATCTGAAAATTAAAAAAGTACGTATTTGCCAGTGAACCGTACAATTATTATATAAGTGTCATGCGTATTGTTTTCATATATTGGAACATGGCTGGAACTACTACATTCGCATATTATACATATATATATTTCACACATAAGCGGGCTGTGGCCACCTGCAAATACTGTAGTCCCCTAAAATCGGACGCGTTCAATAATCCGACACTCAAGAACAACAATATTTTTCATACAAACATACGAAATGATCATGTCAATTGTTTACATAGTGACATATTATTTGTTGTTGAATATATCAAGCAGCTTTACCATATTGAGTGAAAGACGGTGTGATGTTATTAGAAATATCGACGAGTGACAGATAAACAGTACGAGCTGTCTCCTATGTTTTTGACGACTTTTAAAGTATTCATCCATCATCATCACAAGCACTCCAGTTCAATGATGAAGCAAGGCTTCCCGCACCAGCATCTTCCACTTAATACTCCTCCAGTTATTAATTCCTAAACTCCTAACTACCTTATAGAACTCGTCCGCCCACCTTAGCCTAGGTCTACCCTGCCTTCTCTTACCCACAGGCTTGCTGGATAGTATTTCCGATACTATCCCTCCTGCTCTTTAACCCAACCTAATGTTAAAGCCCTAATGAACTGCACTACGTTCACGCTCTAATTCACGTCTAATTCTAAATAGTCCCTTTTAAAGTATTATTGGCACGTATAAAAGCTCATTAGGATCTTCCCATTGAACGTGTAGAGAGTCTCTATAAATTATAGAGAGTATTGTTAGTGCATTTGATTGTATTTGATGTATTTGTAGGTAATGGTGTTGTTAGTATGGAGCAGAGAGAAGAAGAGCCCGCAGCAGCTGTCAGCTCCGCCTCGCCTAATACCAGATTATTTCGTTTGATTAATTTGCAATTTAGCCCCGACACGACCCCATATATGTACTGCTTGTTCTGCACAACTACACGCTTTTTAGACCCTCTACCATAATACACTACCTACTCACTATTACATTATCTGCCCATCCAATCATTATGCAAATCTAAATTTTAATGACCATATAATAAGATTAAACATTTTTACTTCTGTACAAAAATCAATGGAGCTATTACACTATCACATCTAATTACAACTTAATTCGTCACGCTGTCGCTCGGTTGTCATTGTAATTTAACCTACGTGTGGACGGTGTGTGACGCTCTAATTTTTTTATTTATTTATCATATATATATATATATATATATATATATATATATTATATATATATATATATATATATATATATATATATATATATATATATATATTTATATATACTTATATAATCAATCAATCAAGCATGAACCATCATCACATTGCCATTACAGGAAAAACCTAATGCGGTTCGGCAATGATGGACATTTGTCAGAATTATAGAAGTGAGGATATAAACAGAAGTGATAAAAGAAACAATATCGATAAAAAATATCAAGTAAAGAACATCAAGAATGCTTAAGATAGAGGAATTCTTTCATACTTCTCATGAATGCACATTAGGGCATGATAAATATGTCATTTTCCACCCCACTGGCATTCCATTCATTCAAAAGAACTATGGATCTGGTTAATGGGGAGTGACGCAGTATGTTGGTATGGGTCTTAGGGACAAGGAGTGAGAGCGACAGCGCGTATAATTCTCGGGAACAAATAAACTGATGCGACTAAGTATATCTGGGATTGATAACTGGCCTCTAATCACAAGAAAAACCAATCGCATCAGTGCCACTTTTTTTGTGACTAGACTAAAATATATTTATTTAATAAATAAGTCTCTCACTTATCTATTAAATTAATTTTAATTTAATACACTTAAATATAATGTTAAGGTATATTAAACAAATATTGATTAACTATCATTTCGTTTTACAGAATTTTCACTTCAAACCCTCAACCTTTTTCATTTCATTTTCACCCTTCAAAAAAGTCCATTAAACAAAGATGTATGATAAAATATTTCACACTTCAAATTAAAAAATGAATTCTAAAATCCTTAAATCTTATCAGTGTAAAGATCCAGTATAATAATCTTGGTTTTATTTGTTGGTTTAATCAACAATTTTGACTAATTCATACATTATTGATCCGCGACCAACTTCACGTTGATGTGTTAACCCTCTTGTTATTTTAATGCATGATTTATCATTTTAACATTCGTAATTTTATGTAATTTATTTGCTTTTTAGCATAAATTAATTGATACAAAAACTCCAAGGGTGAAATTGATTTAATTTATATGAAATAAAGTGAATTTGAAGTGAAAAACCTATTGTTATTGTCAATCATCAACTATTTGAATACAATTTGATAAAGTGTTTTTAAAAGAACATACTCAAATTTAACACTGATGAACTTTTCCTCGCTTACAGTTGAAGAATAATTTTATAAATTTTAATTTACCGCAACAAGCTCTTTAGTCGAGTAAAAACCACGCCCGTTCTCTGTTTGACAAAAACGTTCTTACAAATTTGTTAAACTCGAGTTTCATTCGTTGCGTTATGAAGAACAATACGAAGCAAGCGGCACAAACCATTAATCCGAGACCCGTTTCAATCACATCCGCAAATAGTATTTGGTAAAAAATTAAGATTGTGACGAAGTAAAGTATCCCTGGAGAAATAGGCTCGGAGAAAGTCTCTTTGAAGACGTCGAAGGATTTTTCAGCAAAGTTAATAAGTATTACAAAGTAGCGAGGCTCAAAGCTTACAAAGTCAAATAACTTCTTCATGTCTATTGTGCTACACTTTATCGACTCTGCCAAATATTGAACAAAACCCTAACTTTAAATATTACTTATCAGACGTGTAAAGGGGTATGTGAATTATTAAAAGTATTAAGTTGAAGTAACACCAAAACGTAGTATTCAACAGCTTTTGTTATTTATACAAAGAAAACCATCAGCTATTGTCATTTTAAGATCGAGAGTAATATTAAGGCTTATTCTGTTGCATATAAGGTTAAAAAAGTCTTTAAATGCAATTAACACTGTTTCATTAAAATATTTACATATCTAGTAGGTGTAGTGATGTGACTTTTTATTAAATTTGTTTGCTGGTAAATATATTATTCTATTTAAATTATCTGATATTCTCAGAGCAACCAAATAATATTAATAAAATAAATTTAATATCTTTGAAATTTGCCCATCTTCACAGTAAAATTTTTGTATGGTAATTAAAGTGTAAATATCAGAGAATTCAAATAAATTAATACAATTAAGCTGTTATTAGTCTACAAATCAATTATAATTTTTTTTTTTGTTATTTATATAGAGGCTTAATTAACTTATCTTCTGTATTCTATCGCCTGAAATAGATTTTACCTAATTCAGTTTAGTTTTAATTTTATTCTCCTATTGTGCCTGTATTGTAAACTATGAATATATGAATATTAATGTTTGGAATGTGAATATGTTTAAAATTATTATTCATACATACAAATAAACTTATTATTATAATTACAGTGGTGTGAGATTACCTCAGATCAGATTTTCCCATACGATTCCTTACAAACTGCCATTAATCCGTTCCAGCCCCCCAAAAAGTCCTACCAACAAAATGTTTTTAAACGTACCACGTATTTTTGAATAAAAAATGTATTTATAAATGACAAATACGTGTTGTACAAAACCAAAACGAGAATATAAAGAAAGAAATTAGATTTATAAAGCATTAATTTTTTTAATTTTCGTCACTACTTTTCTCTTCACTGGTCTTCGCTCTCACATACTGTAGGCTGTTTAGAAAAAAATGTTCCAAACCCATGGATTTCTCTAGCCGATTGCTCGTATCTCGAAGCAAAAAAATCGCTCATTTGTATCTTGAAAAACTCGTATGTCGAGGTACCACAGTGCTCAAATACTCCAAAACACATCAGTTCACCCACTTGTTAATTGAATCAAATTATTAACTAAATATGTAATAGTAAGGTTGTTCAATATGTTCTCCAATTCTTCGTGGTTGAAAATCCCTTTCGATCTCTATTCTTACTATTTCACTCCTGAAAACCATGAAAATCCCAGACACTTTTCAGACATGGAGGAGAAATAAACCCGAATAAGTGTAACGGACGTCATTCGGACAATTTATCTCTGCAAATGCGGTGAAAGCTTTCCAAATATCGACCATAAGAATAAATATAGTTAGTGTGCAACGGGGGCGAAGCTAAGCTAGTGATGACAGGTTTATAATTCTAATTTATAGCTGGGTCAAACCATCTGAGAAATGTGTAAAACTGTGCGGTTAACCGGAAGGCAACGCCCGTCAGTTCAAGTCCCTTCACCGCAAAACACGCCTTCGTCCAGCACGCAACCAAGGATACTGTAAAACATTTTCATATTTTACATCGATTTCCTCTAATAATAACAATATTAAAATCTAACATTATATACCATTTATTATGAATATCTCAAAATAATATTAATGATTACTTTTCAGGGATTGTAAATGTTGGATATGTTTAGTAGAAAACCCAGTTGGCACATTCTGGTGAGGACAGGGGTCATAACATGTATGGACCACAAACCCAAACCCTCACATTCACCGGCTGCGGTCACCATATCCATCACACTACAGAGAGTTTTAAATATAAATCGTTGAAATTCTTTCTATGTGTTAATCTGTACATTATCAATTTAATTTTCACACACGTGAAAAATTCCATCCCGCGATTCTTCGCTGGTGTATACATATACAATTTTATTAATCACATTTTTTATAAAATATGTGGATATATTCTGCTGACTAAGGGTGAAATTTCCCAGGTAGAATTATACAAAATGCTAATTAGGCCAGTACTAACCTACGGTGCAGAAACATGGGTTATTACCAAAACTGAAGAGGATAGGCTACTTAGGTTCGAGCGAAAGATTCTTAGGAGGATCTTGGGTCCTGTTCAGGAGGCACCGGGACTATTTAGAATTAGACGGAACGATGAGATTTACTCATTATATAAGAGCGTGAACGTAGTGCAGTTTATTAGGGCTTTAACATTAGGTTGGGTTAAAGAGCAGGAGGGATAGTATCGGAAATACTATCCAGCAAGCCTGTGGGTAAGAGAAGGCAGGGTAGACCTAGGCTAAGGTGGGCGGACGAGTTCTATAAGGTAGTTAGGAGTTTAGGTATTAATAACTGGAGGAGCATTAAGTGGAAGATGCTGGTGCGGGAAGCCTTGGTTCATCACTGAACTGGAGTGCTTAAGATTATGATGATGATGAAGGGCAAAAGTCATATAACCTTATCATAAATCAAATTACTGTATATACAAGTAAAAAGACAGATTGAAAAGCTTCAATATTCAATAGATATATTAGTCATAGTTTTAATCATTAAAAATATATATACAAATATACCCATATTTTTAATAATAAATTGATTAATAAACTAATATCAAAGTTGAGACCTATTAGTGGTAACAATTTTCATTTCCGATAATATTAAAAAATCCACTGTCTATTCCATTTTAATCGTAAATAAAAATAGTTGTTGCTTAAACGATACCCAAACTGTCTAATTATTTTTGAATATTGTAAAGAAATCACCCCAAACTACTGTGATTGGTGATATCATAACCAAACCTTGGGGCAAAACTGCAAAAAAACGCTTTTAATTGTTAACTAAACACAGACCTTATTATAAAAATGAACTAAGCTTGAATTAATTTGTTTGTACGTATACGGCCACGTTAACAATTATAACGTATTTTTAGGATCTGGTCATTACATTATTAGATTTTATAGTTTTGCAATATGACCAATCACAACCTTTGAGCTTCCTCGTTTCTGGGTGTGTATTAAGTTTGACATTCGCTCTACAAACATAAGAAACAAAGAGTAGAGTCTCAAGCTGATTAAAATTATTTGACTACGTAATTGCTCCATAAAATCCATTTAAGTAAAATACGTTAATTGTGTAGCCAGATAGCAACTTATTAAGTTTATCGTATTTTAAAAATATTTTTACAGCCCTTTTTGCATAATTTCGATTTTAATATCTTAGCTTTCCATAATGAATAGTTTTCAGTAGCGATTAAAATCATCATATATTAATTAAAAGAAGTAATTACTCGAAAATAAAGTATGCGCGTCTATTAGTTAAATCCGATTTCATGTACATAATGTATAATGTAGTGAAAAAACACTTTGAAACGATTGAATAATTGATAGCGGCACAAACGCATATTGTTTCACTTTGTTTCGAGCTTTTCTCTTCATACATATAAATCATTAACAATGTGTTCAGTATCGTTAATGTATTCGAGTTAAGTCCTTCGTATTTACGGATCCAGACACAGACATTTGCGATCGTGGAGAGGCGAGAAAGGTCCAGGATTACCGGAAAATTTTAATGAGCAGCGGTGGCTTAAGCCTTGTTTCCCGATCCCTATATTTTGGAGATCACACGAGCTCGGCTTATTCGCCATCCACTACACTTGAATTATTTATATCATGGCCAAAAGTTTTAATGTTAATATCATTATTTCATTAAAACGAAGCATAGCTTTTCTTATAATTACTGAGACTGTCAAGAATTCAAAGAATACATTATAATCCCCGTGAACTTATGAATATGAAAATAGGCAATATGAAAATGGGCACTCATCGATACTACCGATATATTAACAAGCCATACAACTGGAAGATGGCGGAGCAAGTAGGCAAGTCTGAGTGAGACAACACTAACGGCCGTATTCAATATAATAAGTGATACTGAGTCGTGCTAGATGGTGTGTCTTCGAATAGACTAGAGCTTAATATTATTGGTGTCATAGATACATATACAAGATGTCTTTTATTGAACATATAATATAAGGAATGGTACATTACATGTAACACAACCGCACCTTCATTAATGCTCCAAGTCGGCTAGTTAAATTTTTCATTTTTTTATTATTATTTTAAAAAGTTTGAGAATCTTGCGTATTTACTTATTAGGTGATTGACCATCCGATTTGAATTTGTATTATTATAAGCATACGTCATAGAATTCATTAAACATCAATAGTACGTAAACAATAACATAACCTCCAACGTCACACACGGTCAGCAACCTGAGACATTATGACAACATAATATTTAACGTTAATTGTTGTTGATACAAATATGGTCAGCGACCTTAGGCGTTATGACAACATAGTTGTTATTGCTTATTCATTTGAAATTGACCTTGAAAATAAATTTTGTTTTTTTTATTCTATGATAATATCATATATTCACTCATTATACTAACCGAAGATTCACAAACTGTCATAATAAATTATTTTACTATTATTAATTGTGTTGTTTTATACGAAAGAAATCTTAGGCCTCTTTTTAGTATTGTTTTATTTTATAATCGTACTGACATTACATAATTACGATAAAAATATTTTAGTTTCAATTAAAAACAAGTTGCACGCACGCACAAACTCTCATTACACTATTATATTGAATACCTTATATGTATTATGTATTTTTTATATAATTCCCATTCATACAAATTTACTTTATTTATTGCCATTATAATGTTACATTTCGTACTCATGGAAAATAAAATTGTTAAATTCATGTTAATGAAATTAGCACAGTTGCCGGGTGAAATTGTGTATGCAAATTTAAACAATTTCCTGATTAAAATAAGTATCTACACAAATTTTCATTGTGGTGTGAAAATTTCATTTTTGCGTAGTCAATAAAAAATGAGAATGTATTCTTCATAAAATGTCACACCACCAAATGTCATTACCAAGAAATCGTCTCTACTTTTTTTTAATGATCGTATTGGAATTACATATTCGCCTTTAATTTATTTGGAGTTCAACCAAAGACAGGTTGTATGTGTTGGGAGAAGTTTACAAGTTAGATTGTACATGTAAGTAAATAGGGGTAGTTGAGTGTAAGATAGTGGGATTGTGGAGGAGGGTAAAAGATTAAAGCTCATATAGGCTCACATAATAATATGGTGTATGAGAGATCCCACGTGGGAAATCTAAAGTGGCGTAAAAGAGGCTGGCAAACGCACCAAGTTCGCTCACAATGGCCGACTTGACGACTTGGCCAAGTGTATTACAACACTCCACTGCCAAACTTCTAATTGTCTCGCTTTCAAATTTGAAGATTGGCCCGTGTCCTTTGAACCGACGAGCCTCTTATGCTAGCTTGCTCCTCTTTCATGGATAATCTCTCGCCCTTTCTTACGAGATGATGGTATTTACGTTCTTTGAATCTCAATTTACATAGCATTTAAATTTACCATTTCATTCATCATTATGTGATGTAGATAGAAACCACTCAAAACGTAGAGCTCGATTTGTTGCTATTTATTTAATACAAAAAATCCTCAATATGTGGTTCTATTCTATACATACATAGCTTAAAAGAACTCCCCCTCGTTCACAACACAGTCAATCTTGTTTATTGATTTCAAATACAATAAATACATATAAAAGAATATAAATATCAGAGTACAATATTACAAGACCCTTTCCCAAGGCGCCATAGTGATACCGCAGTAATAGGAAAAAAGAAAAGAAAATAATATATCTCCAAACATACTATGCATTTTTTATGAAAAATACACCCTAATACCAACAATATAACAATTCTCGATAGATATCGATGCAATTCTCTGACCTATATATTTGTATATTGTATTAGATATTATTATCAGTTACCTGGCAAACATTATACTGTAAACGTCTCCCGTAATATCGTTATATTTCACAGTAAAATGGGTAAATGCATTGTTACTACATGTCATTGGCTCACTTTTTAAGACTATTTCTTTAACATGTTTAAAATATTATTGCGATTTAATAATTATAAATGCACGAGGGCTGCCGCCAAAGTATTGTCACGACTACTCTCATGGGTCACTAGAAATGTGTTGAGTGAGGGAGACACACTTATGCCTTTATCGAATAGGAGAGAAGAGTGCAACAATACACGGGCTACACGAAATTGCACGAATTATTTAAATGCAATACGATATCTAATGTTTATATCTATGTTATTATAATAAAATAATATGCAGGGAGCGCTTATTCTGTTGGTGTCCCTTTATATATAGAAGCCGATCTAATCAAATCCTTTTAAGCTTCCCGGCATTTCTCCCGCCAAAAAAACTCGTGTCTGCTAACATCAAAGGGTTGTCAGATTCGATCAGTATCTCGATTCGATGCGATCAAAAAATACAGTAATGGCACCTTATGATCCACCTAAAATACCACAAATAATTTATTCGTTTATTTTTTTAACTTACAAAATCATCTTTTTGAAGACAACTACTCTAGTTGAATTAAGGGATATTTTTTATCACTCTTATAAAATTTCATCTTTAAACATGTTTAAATAATCAAAAATATATTTGAATTAGATGTGTTTTCAGTTATAATTTTGTTTTATTATGCTGGCTTTGACAAGTATGATTATATACTGGCAATACCGAGCCAAATGTCAATTTCTTACTTTAGTCGCGTCCATCGATGCTTGCTTGCAATTTCTAGTTGTTTTGTTATTGCGGGATAATTTTAAAATAAATATATAGATTTTTGTCCCTATGTGTATGAAAAATCCTTAAAAATGGGTGATAGTGAAGGTGACGGAGAAACTAATGGAGATATAGAACACACAAACAGTAATTCTGATGAAAGAGATCGCGATGGAGACAACGACAATGATAATGATAGTGGATTGGAACTTGCTGGACTTCTGTTTGGTAATATCGATGACAAAGGAAGACTCGAAGATAAACAACTGTTTGAAGGTGGAGCTGATGGCCGAATGATGGCGGCCATCAGCAGAATGGGATTACAATCATTACTTGCAGAGTTAATCCAACCTGAAGATGTTCCACCACCTGATGAACAAAATGAAGGTACGCATATCATCATCACGTTACCATTTTTTTAATGTTTTTCATCATCATCATCATAAGCACTCCAGTTCAGTGATGAACCAAGGCTTCCCGCACCAGCATCTTCCACTTATTTCTATTTTTCAGATTACCAGGCAAAAAGTCCATCTGCAGTTGATTTTTTCGATTTTACCGAATTGGCTGAAGATGATTTACAGGTATGTAATGCTAATAATAATTATATGTATATTTAACTTTAATAATTATTATATACTTCTTTTTTTTAAATAGAATACTCAAAAATCAACTGAAGATGGATATGATGGAGATATGGAGGATGATGGCAACAAAATGCCACCCCCTCAGGCACCACTGTAATTTTTATCTAATCAATTAATTAAATATTGTTTCATCATATATCAAATTTTCCTTGTAGAAGTAGTCGCCATGATAGTCATTTGAAAAAGCTAGATACTCCACTAGCAGCAATGTTGCCTTCAAAGTATGCAAATGTTGATGTCCGTAAACTATTCCCAGATTTTAGAATTGATAAAGTGAGTATTGCACAATTTATGAATGCTTACATTTACTAATGTAAACCTTTTGTTTTCATTTTTAGGTACTTAGATTTTCTCGTCTTTTTG
The DNA here is from genome assembly GCA_022606485.1 of Agraylea sexmaculata. Taxonomy (NCBI): domain Eukaryota; kingdom Metazoa; phylum Arthropoda; class Insecta; order Trichoptera; family Hydroptilidae; genus Agraylea; species Agraylea sexmaculata. Next base: position 172,317 of record JAGTTH010005625.1, on the reverse strand, counting down.
GTCCTGGTAAAGCTTCAAGCTTACCACAAATCTGGCGTGGTGTTCGTAGAAGGAGAAAAAGAAAACGAACAGATTCTGCATCGAGTGATACTCCACCTGATCATCCTCCACAAACATCATTTGAACCAGCTTCGGATGATGAAGAGAAAATGCTTCGGTAATTTATGCACATTGTATTTGTTTATATCTATTGTTGTGATAAAACGTTTTATAATATTTATAATTATAATAAATTTTCTTTAATATCGACATTTGTAAAAAATTGTTTTAATATCACAATGTTAAAGAGTGAGTATCTTAAAATTTTATTTTATTAGACTTCTAACACACTTCTTTTTTAAAATATCAGTCCTATGGAAGAAGATACTACTGCTTCATCCAACGCATCTAATTCAAAAAATAATATAGAGCGACAAGCAACAGCCCATTGGCGATTTGGACCTGCTCAAGTATGGTATGATATGCTTCAAGTTCCTGAATCTGGAGAAGGCTTCAACTATGGTTTCAAACTTAAAGTAAGGATAATTGGAATTCATTCATCATATTTCTTATGGATACTCAATAAAGCATTGTTGTAGACTCCTGACGCTGTAAAAGAAGAACCATTAGATGATGTTTTTCCGGATGAAGCCTTTCTTATGGTCTCTCAACTACAGTGGGAAGATGATGTGGTTTGGGACGGATCTGAAATAAAGCACAAGGTTTAATGACAAATAATTCTTATAGCTTTTTCTATTTAACTAAACATTCTTATCTGATAGGTGATGGCCCGGTTAAACAGTAAAACCAATGCAGCTGGTTGGTTACCAAGTAGTGGAAACCGGACGGCTCAAGCATTTTCCAATCCAGGACGTGCTCCTTTACCTCATTTGCCAAAACAACCGCAACCTCACACGTATGAGAGTAGCATTAACATAATTTGCAACATTTTCTCAATACTCATTTCATTTTAGAGGGGATGATGATACATGGTACAGTATTTTCCCCGTTGAAAATGAAGAGTTAGTTTATGGTCGTTGGGAAGAAGAAGTAATTTGGGATGCAACTGCTATGGAAAATTTACCAGAACCGAAAGTTCTCACACTTGATCCAAACGATGAAAATATAATTTTGGGAATTCCCGATGATATCGATCCATCAAAGATTCAAGCTGGTAAAAGCAGTAACAATAATTTAATAATAATAATTAGTAGAATCATTTAAAAACAAAATTATTTTGTGTATTTTATAGAGCGAGGGCCTCAGCCAAAAGTAAAAATACCTCACCCTCATGTGAAAAAATCAAAACTTCTATTAGGAAAAGCGGGTGTAATTAATGTTCTTCAAGAAGATGCGCCTCCACCACCTCCTAAATCGCCAGATCGAGATCCATTCAACATTTCAAACGATGTGTACGCATTTATTATTTTTCATCACATGCATCACATATTTAAAATTATAATTTTAGCTATTATGCAGCAAGATCATCAACTCTTCGGCTTCGTGTCGGTGGAGGTCAACTTATTCAACACAGTACACCTGTGGTTGAACTTCGTGCACCATTTATACAAACTCATATGGGACCGGCTAGATTAAGATCTTTCCATAGGCCTTCATTGCGAAAGTATTCTCATGGTGTATTGGCTTCACCTGGTCCGCATCCTTTAACTCCCCTTTTAAAGCATATTAAAAAGAAAGCCAAGGTATTTTATTTTATTAATAAAAGATATATTCAGATAACTTCAAAAACTGCTTCTGACTGTAGCAAAGAGAATTGGAACGAAAAGCATCTGGTGGTGGAGATGTCTTTTTCATGAGATCGGCTGATGATTTGAGTGGTCGAGATGGTGAATTAGTCCTAGTTGAATTCTGTGAAGAACATCCACCATTAATGAATCAAGTGGGAATGTGTTCTAAAATAAAAAATTACTATAAACGATGTGCTGGAAAGGTTAAAAATTAATTTTATACCTAAATAATTATTTAAAAGCACGAATATCTATTATTCAATCATGCGATTTCAGGATCATGGCCCCAAACCATTTAAATATGGAGAACTCGCTTATGCACACACATCACCATTCTTAGGTATTTTGGCCCCTGGAAACTCTCAACAAGTTATTGAAAACAACATGTATAGAGTTCCAATTTATACACACAACATTCCGAGTACAGACTTTCTCGTTATCAGAACTAGGTTTGTGAGATGATTTTATTTATTTTCAATAAAAAAACTAATATTCATTAAATTAATGTTTAATATTTGTAGACAACAATATTTTATACGTGAAATAGATGCAGTATATGCTGCTGGACAAGAATGTCCTTTGTACGAAGTACCTGGACCCAATTCAAAGAGAGCTAATAATTTTGTTCGTGATTTTCTCCAGGTGATTATTCGTATTCCAATTTTTTTTGCCATTCCTTCAAGAAAAATTTGTATTTAAAACATTCAATTAATTTCACTAGGTATTTATCTATAGACTATTTTGGAAATCCAGAGATACACCGAGACGTATCAGAATGGATGATATCAAACATGCTTTTCCTGCGCATTCAGAATCATCTATTCGTAAAAGATTGAAACTTTGTGCCGATTTCAAAAGGACTGGACTGGATTCGAATTGGTAACTTATATGATTAAATAAAATATTCTTTTTAACTTTTATTATCGTTATTACTAGGTGGGTTATAAAGCCAGAGTTCAGATTGCCTTCAGAAGAAGAAATAAGAGCAATGGTGTCTCCAGAACAATGCTGTGCTTACTTCAGTATGGCTGCGGCTGAACAAAGACTGAAAGATGCCGGTTATGGGGAAAGGTTCTTATTTACACAGCATGAAGATGACGATGAAGAGATGCAACTCAAAATGGATGATGAAGTAAAACTCCCATAAATACAAATGTTTATATTTTTTATTTCGTATAATATGTTTTTTTATTACTTTACTTAGATAAAAGTAGCTCCGTGGAATACCACACGTGCATATATCCAAGCCATGCGAGGCAAGTGTTTACTACAGTTGACAGGCCCTGCTGATCCCACTGGTTGTGGTGAAGGCTTTTCTTACGTTAGAGTTCCTAATAAGCCAACTCAAAGTAAAGAAGAACAAGACCAACAACCCAAGAGAACTGTAACCGGCACAGATGCTGATCTTCGAAGACTTTCTTTGAATGATGCCAAAGCCTTACTTAGGAAATTTGGTGTTCCAGAAGAAGAGGTCTGCAAAACATTATCATATTTTTTTTATATTATTGGTAAACTTCTATTTAAAATTAAATTTTCAAACTAGATTAAAAAATTATCTCGGTGGGAAGTCATTGACGTAGTGCGTACACTCTCTACTGAAAAAGCTAAGGCTGGAGAAGAAGGCATGACAAAATTTTCAAGAGGCAATCGATTTTCTATTGCTGAACACCAAGAAAGGTAATTTAAATAGTGTTTTTCATCAACACCTTAAAATCAACTCCTCAATTAATCTTTTTTTTACAGGTATAAAGAAGAATGTCAGAGAATATTTGAACTTCAAAATAGGGTGCTGAGTAGTACAGAAGTGCTATCAACAGACGAAGCGGAGAGCTCTGTGAGTGAAGAATCTGATTTAGAAGAAATGGGTAAAAATCTTGAAAATATGCTTGCAAACAAGAAAACAACAGAACAGGTAAGCAAAATATAATATTTTTCATTATGCATTTTAATTTTCACTTATATTTTGTTAAGCTATCACTTGAGAGAGAGGAAGCTGAGAGAGCCGAACTAAGAAGAATGATTATGGAACAAGACAACAAACCCAGACAAAGAGATTCTGATCAGCCTGCGTCTTCGTCTCATGGTATAACTCTTTTTCTATATAACAAAATAATCTGTTGTATTGTTATAGTATAACAAATTTTATTTACAGGTCGAGTTTTACGTATTGTTCGAACTTATGTCAATGCAAATGGTAAACAGTACACTCGTATTGAAATAGTCCGTAAGGCACCAGTAATTGAAGCATATACAAAAATAAGATTGACCAAAGATGATGCATTCATTCGACAATTTGCCACTCTGGACGAGGCTCAAAAAGAAGAAATGAAGAGAGAGAAACGTAGGATTCAGGTAAAAAAGAACACAACATTATGATTACTAATAGATTTATTAACAAATGATATTTATTATTTGCAATTACAGGAACAACTTAGAAGAATTAAACGTAATCAAGAAAGAGAGAGACTCGCCGGTAATACAACAACTCCTGCATCATCAGTGGGAGGTAATATATAATATACCTTTTATATTAATTTAATAAAAAACACAACCTGATCGTGTCAATCTATTTTAGGTGAAAATAGTAATTCTACTCCACTTTTACCACCGCATCGTATAAAACAAGAAGACTCATCTCCCAAACGAAGGAGAACTAAACTAAAACCAGACTTAAAACTGAAGGTGCATAATTATTATAAAAATTAATCATCAATAATGTATTTCAATTGATATTAATATGGGGAAAAAACTATGTCCTTAATGTGTTTACAAATTTTAGTGTGGAGCTTGTGGTCAAGTCGGTCATATGCGAACTAATAAAGCATGCCCACTATATTCAGGATCTGGAGGCCAAATGAATGTGGCGCTTACTGAAGAACAAGAAGAAGAAATTCAGAGTCAATTTAATCAAGCCGATGAAGAATTAGTCAATTTAGAAGACACCAAAGTCACTCTTAGTGGAAAACTTATAAAAGTAATACTATGATGATATATTTTTTATTAATATATTTATATCTTATCTTAATTTCATAGCATGCGGAAGACATGAAACGAAGGTCGATGATGTTGAAAGTTCCTCGCGACGCTGTAGGATCAAGAAATTTCAGTGGGAACAAGAGAAATCGTGGTCCTGAATCTTGTGATTACTTGATTCGACGACCTGCAGAGAGACGGCGAACTGATCCTTTAGTAACGTTATCCAGTATGTTGGAAGATGTCTTGAATGATATGAGACATTTACCCGACGTACAACCATTCCTATTCCCTGTAAATGCTAAGGTAGTTTTCTAATTTATTTTCATGTATACACATTAAAAACATTATTTACTAAAATTAATTCTTTCAGTTGGTGCAAGACTATTATAGAATCATTGCTAGGCCTATGGACTTACAAACAATAAGAGATAATCTTCGACAGAAACGATATCAAAGCAGAGAAGAATTTCTGGCCGATGTTAATCAAATAGTTGATAATTCTACTCTTTACAATGGTAAGGATTAATATTATTTTTATTTTGATTGTTGGTGTATTGAACACTGCAATTTCCATTTTAGGTGCAAAGAATAGTCTAACGGTTGCAGCTCAACGAATGCTGCAAAGATGTGTAGAAAAATTAGCTGAAAAAGAAGAACAACTCATGAAACTTGAAAAGGCTATAAATCCCTTATTAGATGACAATGATCAGGTAAAATATTTATAATATAATATCATTATTGTATTTAATTCATAATGTCATTTTTTGTATAGGTTGCCTTTACATTTATATTAGAAAATTTACTCACTACCAAATTAAAAATAATGCCCGAAGCATGGCCTTTCTTAAAACCTGTTAATAAAAAACAAGTTAAAGACTATTATAATGTAATAAAAAAACCAATGGATCTAGAGACTGTTGGGAAAAAAATACAAGGTAAATATATATGCAATTTTATGCAATGCAAATAATATTTTCAATATTAAAAAATATAAAATAATATTCACTTATTCGTATTTATTATTTATGTAGCTCATAAATATCACAATCGAGCAGAATTTTTGGATGATATAGAGTTGATTTGTTCAAATTGTGAAGCTTATAATGGACCTCAATCCACATTCACTTTACAAGGCAAAGCATTGCTGAGCGCAACTAGGGACGCTCTTAATCTGGTAACTATTTATATACATGTATATTAAATAAAATATAACATTGAATAATATGTATGTATTTTCTTTTTAGCTTGGTGATCATGTTAATCAATTAGAAACAAACATTGCTAAAGTACAGGAGAAGATGAGACAAGATGCCGAATATTTAGATAGAGATGAAGGAAGCTCAGGTGAAGAAGGTAGTGAAAAGCGATCTAAACTAAAAATAAGAAAACATAAAATTGGAGACTCTGATGATTTTGATGGTAATTATTATCAATGATAAATTATACTGTCTTAATTGTACATATGTATAATATGCCATTTTTCATTAGTTGTAGATAAAAAACCAAAAATTAAATCTCGGAAAACCCAAAACAATCTTGAAAACGGTGAGTGAAATCAAATACTGTATGCGTAATATGATGGGTAAATTTTTTTTTTTTCTAGATTTACAATATTCGGGTACTGAAAGTTCTGACTTTGAAGAAGTGGATCCGACTAACCAACAAGATGCGGCTGAAGCAATGGTTCAGTTGGCTGAAGCTCCATTCCAACTCCAAAATCCTGGTTTGTGTATAGATTAATGTCAGTAAATAATGATAAAAGACATTTAACTAATTCCGTCCATGGTTATTACAGATGAAGGCTCGATAGATGTGGATCCAAATTATGATCCATCAGACTTTTTGGTGGCAGGTGCATCTGTTAAAAAGGAAATCATAACCACGGATATACCGGAGGGCGATCCATACGATGAAATGGAAAATGCCACCTACGGAGACGTAAGAAGTTTACATTATGAGCAGTCTACTAATGTTGCTTATCAAATAGAAGGTGGAGCGACGTATATTCCGGGAACAGGAAACTACGAATTTGACAACCCTCCACAATTTATTCAACAACACGATGAATTCATCATCAAGGTAATGTTATTTTAATATTTTTATTCAATTTGTACATTGCTAATATGTGTTTATAATCACAGGAAGAAAATGTTATACATCAATATTCGGCAGACATTTATCAACAAGTTTCAAGTCAAAATATGCCCCCGTCAACAAGCTCTCTTCCATTCCCCGTGCCCGAACTGAAACAAGAACCTGAAGAACCACCTCAATGGCAGGCAAGTTATTTTTCAATATTTAACAATTAAAATAGTTTATCCTTTATTACTTAAAAATACTTTGTTTTGCTAGGGTGAACAAGCTATACAAGAAGACTTGCAAGTAACGGACAGTGAAGAAGAAAGGGAAGACGGATTGTGGTTCTAAGCCACAACATGATGTTATACTTTTTATAAATATATTTTTAGATCCAATGCATAATACAATAATATTATTTTGATGAAAAAATAAAATTATAGTTTCACTTATTATTTATTCAACAATAAGATTTTATAAAACGATTGTTGCGTATGAAGTTTTTAAGTTTAGGTGACATCGATATAATGATGAATAAATATAACTTGATTTGTAAGATTTCACACATCTTAAACTATTATTTGTTGAATTAAACATCATGATTTTATTTATTATCAATCCAAATTTTCATGTAGCCATTCTCTTCTATATTATTCTTCCCATCGATGTCTTAAATATATGTTGGTTAACGAGGTATTGCAAAAAGGTAGTATTCAACTAATTCTTAAAAAAAATTATAAATAAAATATTTGAACTATGCACACCGCACACCCATTTATAAATATTTCTTTTACACCCTCTATTTTTTTATATTTGTGGTGTGGTAAAACTATATATTAATTCTTAGCTAAGAATACTTCATTCTAGATAAGCCAGTGTTGCCAGCGTGGGAACGAATTCTTATGAAAAACAAGATTGTATGGCTATCGTTTCCAGGAAATCAATGACCAAATCGTTAACTTCTTTACTTGGAATCGTTTCTTGTTTATATTATTGAAATATTCTGTTACGAAATAATTGCTTAATGGAATCCCAGAATACAAAAAAAGGCAAAATTAAAATTGTTACATATTTTTTTTTATTATTTGCTTTAATATAATGTTTACAAAATACATGAAACATCCCATATAAGTCTTATATTACACATCCAACTAAAAAATGATACAATAAGATTTGAATCTATATAAAAATAGTAATTTATTGACATCCTCCGTTTGCTAAGTTTAATAAACACTGACTAGTCCGTAGTGTTTCAGTGATGTTGAGAATAACAAAATTAATAAAAGCTCATGGCGTCGTTGTATAAAATAAGAATGAGAGATTCGCTTAACAAATACAAGGATCCAATTTAGTAAAATTTCATTTTAAATAATTAAAATTACTCTTATCACTATGTACAACAATGTCGATAAATAAAACTAATAAATAATAATTCCAGTTAAATATATTATTACGTTTGAGGAGCTTCTACTGTGATGAGGTATAATAATAATAAAAAAATTGATCGACATGTATAAAAATATCATTATAATCTAAAAAATAATTGTTTAAAAAAAATTCACAATGGCGAGATTGTATACTTAAAAAAAATACGAGGAACAACGGTTGTACTATCTAACTCTAATTTAAAAAAAAATGCACAAAAAATTGAATTTTGAAACATTGCAATATATCTTTAATAAACTCCGATGAACTATCACAGTATTATCATGTAATAGAACTTCATACATGAACAGGCACAATGCGTTAAGCACCATCATTTTATTAATTATTTACACTATATTTACTGAAAACTAATATTTTACAGGTATACCCCCATTCATTGCCGGGAGAATTACATCAAAAATACATGCGAGTGTAACAAACAAAACATGTTTTATCGATATTCCCTACAATGAACGAGAATATTAAAGCCAATCAACTGCGCAAAATATATCGTCGGCAAGTCCTTGCATATTGTTTAAAATGTGCATTTTAAAGATAAAGTGTACAAGGATGAAGTTGTTATTTACAGGGTGTAAACAAAACTTAATTATTTAATTAATATAAATATGAAGTGCACTTAAATACAAATAGACAACTCTTAGAAGTGAAAATAGCACACATATCGGGAAGCAAATTATCTTATTTGATCGTTGCAATTACTGATTATAGATGGCACATGTACTTTTATGCGGAATCAATTTCAAACAATTCTTTGAGTATCATTTAAATTCACGATAATTGAACTTCAACACAGCATCGTTTGTATTTATAACTATTAAAATATCAATCCCAATCATCATCACCAGAAGAATTCTCACAGTTACTGGTGTCTTCAGTGCAGTCGATTACGGGCGGAGTTATTGCGTATATGGCTCCTAATATTGTCCCTTCGGCGGGGTTGGCCTTATTTCCGGAAATGCCTTTACGTCTCATAGAAAGTTTAGCGTGCAAATCAGCCATTAAGTCACCTCCTGTTGTCGGTTTCTCCTGCAATTTGTGAAATATTACACATTATAGAATAAGTGTATATATATTGAGGAATTAACAACGTTTATGCTGGGGAAAGCATATTATTGGTAGTGGTTGGCGTTTCCATTTAAAAAATGCTTCACCAGATTAAAATCGCATATATTGTTTGTTTACAACTACTTTACACAGAATGGAACCTCTTTACTATATACATTCTGTTTGGACTTATTGGATATATTCAACTTTTGATGGGATACGATTTACATGCGTTGAACCGATGTTTAAACATCAAGATGGACCAAGCAGACGAGTTTGACAGAGGCAACACATATTGTTAACAAACTTAGTCCGCTATCTTGATATTTATACATCCAGTTGTATGGCCTGATAATATATCAATGGTATTAGTTAAACAATATAAAAGATGTATGGAATCCATTAAGAACCTATATTGAGGTTCCACTGTTTATAAACAAATTTTATTTCTTATTAATCTAAAAATATCTTATAAACCTTAGTTTCTTCAGATTTAACGGAGCGAAGCATAGCGCCGCCCACTCCGCCGGCTTTTCTTATTGCATCCATCAAATTGGCCCTACTATCGACATTCGATGTTGGTCCAGCTTGTCTGTGAAAAGAATAGTCGTAATGTTATACACATGTTACTAAATTAGAATTTGTTATGGCAAACAATCGGTCACAGGAAACAGCGCAGCCAGCTGCTTGTTTGAAAATATACAATTCAAAGAATCGTTGCAAATACATTCCCAGGAAAGAAGGAACAATTGTTTTGTCTGAGAATTCAGACTACTTTTAGTTAACATCGAATACTGAGAAAGTGTGTAAATGGTTTAAGAACTTACATTTGAGGTTTCGATTGACCGCTGTTGCCTGCAGAATCTGTTTCAGTTTTTTCTTTCTTTTTTAGATTATCAGGGGCCGGCATTGGGGGAGGTGGAGGCGGTGGAGGAGTAATTTGCATCTGCATCGGAGCTTCTTTAACTGATTTTTTATCATCATCCTGGCTCGTTATATTACTTTCAATTTCAAGTTTTACAGGCGTCGAAGGAATTTTATCAGATTTTATATTAACAGCGGTAGTTTCAGAAATAGCTTTAATATCACTTGATTCTTTAATGTTTTGATCCTGTGAAGGTGGAACTGCGGCAGAAGGTGCAATTACAGGTTCAGTGTCTGAATAGAATTTCATATCATCAGCTAATCCCGTGAGATGCGGCAAATCTTGCGGAACATGCAACTCGGGTACCTATAAACATCAATTAACATATGAGCATGACGATTGTATGCAAATTAGATGAGGTGCAATTAATGTAATTGGAATAATTATGGTAATATAAAGGAAGTTCGCACAAATGAATGACCTAACACTAGATTAATTATTGGCACATTCTTACCTCTCCCATTAACGGTGAATAAAGATATGCATCGACAGATTTATTTAATCCAATCTCTCGATTGACAATTGAATATGGAGCTGCTTGTAGAGTATTTTCAATTTTGGATTGATTGTTCCTGGCAACAGAATGACCAACTTTCTGATTCTTTGATTTATTCATTCCACAATACAGCGTCTCATTTCTATTTAAGAGAATCAGAGAATTCACGTATTCCAAATTGTTAGGTAAGGGACCCAATCCTTTCGGATGAGGGTTCTCCATTAACTGTTTTAGTTTATCCGTATTTGAGGCCTTTACGTGATAAAATTCCAATCTGTCCTGTAATTACAAAAATTATAAAAAATATGCTCTTAATAAAAGTAAACACAAATTCCATACCTGACATTCTTTTTCATTATACAGTATGGGTTTATTGATTATTGTTTTTGATTTTGTATTGGCATTATTTTGTACAGTATCAGAGTCAAATAAACTAACATAGTTCTTGCATGAATTCATCCCGGGATATTTTGAATTGCTATAAACCTTTATAGCTTTGTTTGCTCCGGTCAGTTTATTAACTTTTTGATTGCACACATCGATTCTGTTCATAATATTTTGAGTTTTGGTCATGTTTATATTTATTCTTTGGTTAATGTGTTGAAATACATCCGTCGTCACAGTTTGAAGATGGTCAAGGGCATCGGCTATTTGATTGATACAATCGTCTTGCGAGAGACATGACTCCACAATCGGTACTGTATACATAAAGTCCATTTTAAATCAAGCGAGTTTTGTATATACCGAGAATCAGTCTTAATCAATAGAGAAGAGTCACGTCACAGTCAAAGAGTTCTGAAAACAAATTGAATAAGCATTTTTGATTATCGCACAATATGCCATGATTGTGATTTATAACTATAAAGAGCATATGTAACAATAATAAAAATTACCTAAAAATATCGCAGAAACACTGGGAATCACAGAGAAGATTTATGTATGCCACAGTGAGATATAAATTAATAATAAAATTTTAGCTTGTCAAATATTATTTACACAAAATATTAAAACACTATTTACAGATCCCTCCGTTAAAAGTCACTTTGATCACCATACACTATTATTTTATTCACTAATTATTATTGTTTATCGCCGGGGAGATTACTTAATCTGAAGTAATGTGGCGCTGGTGGACGATTACTGGTTGGTGGGGCCTGATCGTTAAGCATCATATCATCTAAAGATTCGTCATAGTTGTCAATATCTGCTGTATTTAATGCAGAAATGTCAGCAAAATTATGACCAAAGTCAAATTGGTTTTCCGGTTTGTTTACATCCCAGCCGAACCGACAGTAAGCTTCGGGGGATATAGTACTTTCAACAGGTGACATGGCATCCAGATCATCTCTGATAAACTGATCCTTGGGCCTGTTTGCATTCTGTATTTTACTATAATCAGCAGATATTCTTCTGTCGTCTAGCAGTTGCTTTTCATGCAGAAGAGGTGGAGCACTGATTCGCTTGGATATAAGGGGAGATTTTTTCTCAAAATTAATTATAGGCACATTTGGTGTATTTTTCACAGTAGTAAACCGTGGATCGTCACATTTTACATATCCATTTTCAGAACTCGTCTGGGCTTGTGGATCAGATACAGTAAATGGATATGGTTTACAAGAGAGCATAGGATGGTTTGCACTCACATATCCTGATTTATTCGGACTGAGGATATCCATTCCACTGTCCGATGGAGTAAATACTGGTTCAATATTAGTATTCAAAGCGGCTTTTACATATTTACTCTGTGAATCCATTGGTACAGATTTGTTTGTCAATTCTTTAGGAATTATATTCGGAATATTAGCAACAGTCACATAGCCATTTGAAGTCGGTGGTAGATTTGTTCTTGTACCATTAGGATTATCCATCATCAAGACATTCAACTGTGGTGTGTTGTCAAAGTTCCCAAAGTCTGGAGAAAGAGTCGTACCCACAGCCGAGTACGGGGGAATATTAATATCTTCGGGTGAATTTCGTTTGGGATTAGTTGTACTATTCCAAGTCATCTGATCAGATAAAGCTGAAGTCGGTCTTGAACCAGGATTTACATTCCGAAGTCTTAAAGAAGAATTACTGGAATTGGTCGAATCTGAAGTCACATCGTCACGAGGCCCGCGGACATCTTTACATTCGTCTCCCGAATTTCGATTTGATGTTAAAGAAATTGTTGTACTATCAGTATTCACACTGAATCCGCTGAGATCTCGACCTTGTTTGATTCCATTACCGTGTGAAAGATTTTTATTTGGAAGAAGTGATATTTCATCAGCTGAAGGAGTCAATAATGATTTTTCTTGATCTTTGATATGTTTTGTTGGTCCAGTTAAATTGTTAAAAAGATATTTAGGATCTTTTTCTGGAGCAGTATCTAAACCGGGGGGCAAGCTCACACCGATATCTTGCATTTCCTTGTATTGGAGCCAAAGCCGTTTCATCCCTAGGAATATGCATGGTATCAATACAAGTAAGAAGACTATACTGACAATCAAAATAATTATTTGATTGCCTTCTCTACTAGTGTAACACATGTTGTCGGTGGCTGGACTCCATGGTCCGTGATAAGTAACCATATTGATATCTCCCAGAGGTCTCTTGGTCAATGTGACCGCTTCAGATCTCACAAATGCAGCGGAACCGTGATCTTCACTATTGTCGAAGTTTATAGCTCTCACAGAATAGTAATATATGAGTGTCCCTTCAGATTTACAAACAGTTTCAGGAACCAAAAGTTCTCTCTCGGTGGTATTGTATATGTGCGTCACATTATTTTCATCAGAACTGCTTCGGACGACTCTTACCTCGTAGAGATCGACCGTGCCACCAGGGAAATCGGGAGCACTCCAGCTCAAATAAGCCATATGTGAATTATTTCTAAATTGAACTATCGGTTTAGATATCCTTCCCGGGCGACCGATAGCTGTCCTCAAGACAATCGGATCAGAGAACCGTGAGCAGGCCACTGTGCAAGCTTCGACAGTGATCGTGTAGTTTGTGTAACTTGTCAGATTCTTTAGAACTGCTTCAGTGTAGCCCGTTTCTTTTTCTACCTTTTCAGTATGCGTATCGTCAATACCATTATCGTAGTTCACCATGTAGTATCTTAAAACTCCATTTTTGAGTAAAGGTTCACTCCAAGAGACAAGCATTTTCGAATCACTAACGTCAGAAACTCTCACTTCTCTCGGAGGAGACGGAGGGCCTTCGAGAGTAGTATTATACAGCGTATCACTCTGTAAACCGTCACCGTGCCTCGTTATCACCGCGATGCGGATCGCATATGTCGTATAAGGCTTCAAGTTGGTCACGTTACTGTGGATGGCTGACGGATCCCTAGTGATGGTCACATTTTGTACAGGTTCTTTGCAATCTCTGTTGTGCGGACTGATTATCGGGCAGTAAGATATTCTGTAACCGTCGACGACTCCAATTCTATCAGAGCATTCCAGTTTCCATCCGACCTCGATGTGAGTGGCGCCCACTCTATTGATCCAAATGTTCTTCATCTTGCCGATAACCTTGTTCGGGATCACAGTGCAGGAGGCCCACACCATTCCGCTATCGGAGTCCGGTCCACCGGCCGATATGGCAAACTGATAGATCCTGTCGTCTCCCACGGTCACGTTGCGGATGTTCAGCGACGCCGGCACGACTTCCCACTCGAGTCTCCCGTCGCACTGATAAGGACGATCGCGGGCATTGTCGCACCAGAACAGGGTATAGTTCGTTATACGGACCGGAGAATAAATCGGGGGCTTCCAGGACAACTCGTAGATGCCATCTCCGAATTCGATCTTCGTGAAGGATATGGGCTCGGCGATGAGGGAGTCTTGATCCGGCACCGAAAATGAAGATCTCATTTCAGATTCGCCGTGTGAATTCTTCGACGCGACCGTGAAGTCGAGACGTCTCATTGGCAATTTAGTCAAGGAGAGGTGGCCCTTGACGGTTTCGGACGCAACTAGAGGATGATCAGTCCCGTTGACCTTCAACCGCACGACATAAGTGAGATTCTCGTCGTTCTTTTCCCAAGACTCGAGTTGCTTCCAGTAGACGAGGATGTCCCTGTCGAGCAGACTCGGAGTCACCTCGAAGGCGCCACTCTGTACTCGCGGCGGCCTGTCTGGTCTCCGGCCGAGGGTGCGGAAGGTCACGGCGGCAAACTCGGACCACAGGGAGTCGTCCTTGACTGCGGCCGACTTGGAGAACACTCTGACGTCGTACCAGGCGTAAGGATAAGGGAGCTTCTCCAGCTTGCAGAGCCAAGAGTTAGACTTGCCTTCGTCCTGTCCCGCTTCAGCGTGGCGCCACTCTCCTTTGGGATCATACTCTGACCGGTAGACGACCTTGTGGACGAGGCCAGGAGGGAAGTTCTCCAGCGGGTAAGGTTCGTTCCAGCGAAGAAGGGCAGAGTCAGTGCCGCGCTCCTCCACCCTCAGCCGATGTGGTCTGTCGGGCTTGACCCTCGCGTAGTGGTTGACCTTGAACAGCTGAGATAGATTGCCGAAAGCGTTGGACGCGGTCAGGTTGAAGTTGAAGAGGTGGTGAGCCTGTCTGTAGTGAGGAACAGTCTCCATGTTCCAGAAGCAGCGCAGCTTGCCATCCTTGGCCGCCGGCTCGTGCGCTGGACACCCGAAGAAGGAGGCGCGGCCTGACCTGCCCGGCATCAGGTACATGAGCGAGTAGCGCGTGTTCAGGTAGTTGTGGGGCGGCGTCCAGGTGCACGTGAGGTTCTCCCAGTTCAGCGACAGACACTCGAAGTCCTGCACCTTCTTGGGCTCCGTGCCGACGGTGACCCTGTTGAGGCAGACGCCGACTCCGTCCTCGTCACGGTCCTGGTCCTTGCGGTCCTCAGGGAACACCTTGCAGAAGTACATCAGGTCAGACATGGCCGGCTTGGCGACAAACAGTTCGATGGCGGTGTCATTCAGTATGGTGACGGAGGCAGGGTCCACGGGGTCGGAGCCGCGGAAGAAGCGCAGGCGGGAGGAGTTCAGCGAGGTCCTGTCAGGGTCCAAGAGGCAAGTGATCCTGAGCGAGTCTCCGTAGAGCAGCGCGATGTCTCCGCGGGGCAGAGTCGTGCCAGGAGTGACCAGTCCAGCCGCACACTTGAGCTCTGCCCGCGCTGCCCGCGCCGTGATCGCCACCGCCACGGCCAGCCACAGGAAGGAAGGCCTGCCCGCGAAGGCCATGGCTGTTTGCCTTAGTCTGTCTCTCCTAATGAAGTCCCAGTGTCCTGTATATCCTGTATGATGCTTCCAGTCCCTGTCCAAGTCCAAGTCTCAGGAGTACATAATGTCAGTGAGTAACGCACGCCGCAGTGTCCAAGATGTCCACAAATAGTAACAGCAGAAGGGCAGAACAACAGAACAACAGAACAGCGGCCGTGCAGTGGCGCGCGTTGCCAACTTAAGTGACGGACAGAAGAGTGCAGCGATTCTCGGAATCAGCCATTAGCCAACTTGACGGAGCGAGTGGCGGCGTGTGGCTCGTGTGTCCTGTCCCTGGTGATGCTGCAGGTGTCTCCGTGTGCGCCCCTCAAAGTGCCGCCCTGCTTCAATACGACAAATGTCCTCAGTTTGTCACTCACCTGCAATTTCTGCAACAAGATCGCCGCCGTTCGAATACTCGGAATCGGGGATACGTAACCTTTTTGTTGGAATCGTTTATATTTTCATTCATACGATCATTTTTCGATCGGGGAAAAAAACCTTCAAACTGTTGAAAAGCGATCAAATTTCCTTTATTTTTAAAATTTCAATAACTCGATAGACATACGGTTATGGATTTTATTGTACAAATAATATCTTTTATCAATTTGATCCACAATTTTTATTTTAATATGTCTCAAACGCTTAACTTGATGACGTTGAATTTGTTAATCAAAAATTATACATAAATGTAGATACCATTGCGACACTTTCACTCGGAATACATATTAAAGATATCGAGTGTTTTAAATAATTTAATTCGTGACTGAAGAGTACGAGATGAATTCAATTAGTATTTTCTGCGTTCATAATAAGATTTTAATTTTCTAATAATTTAAATCGAAAGGTTGACGATTTATGCATTATTTATGCTAGCTGTGAGGTAGAATGTTAGCTGTGAAATTTTGTATGTTGCCTAGCCTGTTCTATTTTGACAGTTGTTATTGACAGATGGCCGGGGGCGGTGAGGGGGGGCGGGGCCTCACCACTGCTGAAGCTCTACTCCGATTGAGAGATGATATTGCAGAACACCTCTCGTCATATCAGACGACTAAATCCAATCGGTTTGTATACATAATTTTATATTTACAAATCGTCTGTTTATTTACAAGTGAAAAATGTTTTAAATACATATTATAAATCTAGCAAATATTACATTATTAATCTGTATTTTTTGTATCACTTCCTCACAGTTTACAATTTATATTCATGAATGAATACTGATACTTTTTTCTTCGCTGTTTCAGCCTGATAACATTAAAAAGTCTACACATATCAAATCCAAATGCAGTTATTGGCTGGCCGAGTCTCTGTATATCATTCGTTTTTGGATTAATGTTGTATCTTGCTTTTGCAATATTATTTGTGGACGATTCAAACTACTTCTTGTTCTTCCAAGCCACTTTCATTTTTTTTATCGGCTTCTCCATACTTGGACTTGTTTATAATGAAGAAAGACTCACCAAAAAAGAAATACCATACAGAATACAAAGATCTTTAAGTTAGTCATTCGATTGTGTAATCAACTTGTATACATTTTGTATGTGATAAATATGATTTTTAGATGAACTGGAATATGCAGCTTTAGAATGTAATTGGAATGAAAATAATTATCCTCATTTATGTGCTCCATTTTCACCCTGTGTAACTTTACAATGGACTTATAGAGATGGTAAAAAATCACAATATATGTATTTGTATATTGAAAACATTAATTTTGTTTCACAGGAAAAGTTGTTAATTTACCATGGGCACTTTTAGTCAGAGGAGATATTATTGTAATGAGGCCGGGACAGGAATCACCAGGTCATTGTGTAGCTCTCGATGATACTCATTATGAAATACATCCCAGACAATTATATCAACCTTCCACATTGGTGAGTTCATATAAAATCATGGGATCTCTTATTTTCTAAAACAATAATTTTCAATTTTATTTTCAGAGTAAAGACAAATTTACAGCTCCACGAGCTATCAACCCTCATAAAAGTAAAATTTTCCGAATTAAAACTACTCCATTTTTACTTAATCTTCAACTCGCTTTAGATGAAGCTCTCAATAGACCAGTGACGATTTACAATAAACAAAGACATAGGGTAAAACAAAAATTCAATCGACACTTGATTATTGAGAGAAAAGGTTTTTGTCTAATTACATTTTTCCAAACCAAACCAAACAAAATTTTTACTATTCAAAATAGTCGAGTGTCTACTGAATAATAAATAAATTTTAGAAAATTCATATACCACAATCTGCTTAATTTATATATTGCAGGTTACGGTAAAATTCATTGAAGTATTCATACTACCAACAATCATTATTGTTTGCTTGATTGCAATTTTCATTCGGCATTTCTATTTATATGAACTTATTGGAACAGCCCACTGGACGAAAGCATTCATTTTACAACTCATAGCTGCAACTCTCCCACTCTTACCAAATGTATTTCCGATTGCTTGGATTGCACTAAATATATATGGCATGGCAAAGTAAGCAGATATCACATATTGGTTGCTGTAATATCGAGATTTTGATAAATTACACTTCATTGCCCTTCTACCAAAATAAATTCATAAATAACATACAATGAGTATTTGTTTTTGATAAATAATTACTTACCATCCGTAGGTTCAAATATTTGTTAAATAAGTCTATAACGAAGAAAAATGATAACAACAATGATTTATCAGAATCAATGGAAAATCCTTTATTAACAATAATTGACAATCCAAAAATCAGCTCGGATTATGTTCCAGTATGGAAAACATTTTGGAAAATTTTGATCGGGACAGAAGACTTTATTACAAGATCAGCTAATATAGTTCATGTTTTAGGATCTGTCACAGTAAGTCAATCATATAAATATATTTTAATTGATTTTTTTTAAATTAATATCAATCTCAATGTTCCAGGCATTATGCTGTGTGGATAAAAAAGGAATATTATCATGGCCAAATCCAACGGCAGAAAAGGTGTTTTTCTTCAGAAATCAAACTGATGTTAATGAAGTTTCAAGTAAAGATAGTACAAATGATTCAACCATGCAACTAAACAATGAAAAAGATCAAGAAAACACCGTTGAAAATAAATCATCAAAACCTTTAAATAATACTAATCCTACGAGTGTTACTACTATTGCCGAAGTAAGAATGATTTGTGATTATAAAAATATGGTTATAATATAACATATTTGATAGGTTTTAGACTTAACCCATGATCAAAATATACCTTTTAAACTAGATTTTGATGACAACTCGTGGAAAAATCACATTTCCTCATTGAAGCCGTTGGGTCTTTCGATTCTAGTCAACACTTGTAACATGGATACGCAAGAACATTACGCTCACTTTTGCGCACATTTAACATGTGAAGCAACTCAAACGTAAAGATGATTGTTTTTTATGTGTTTTTATTTGCTTTCTTTATTTTACAATATGTATGTTTCTCTTTGTCTTATTAGAGAAGATACTGTTCCAGTAACAAACAGGCGATGTCTTTGTGAGTTGGCCAAACAGATTGGATTTTCAGAGGATGCAAAAAATATATATTCTTTACAAAACCATATTGCTTCCTTTAGACATTTGGTAAAACTAAACACTAAAAAATTTCTCTTTGGAAAAACACTAATGAACTAAATAATATTACAGCAACCTGATATAGTTCGTAGAGATACAAAATTTGCAAGATCATTACACCTTAACTCTCGTGTTAAAGTACCATTTCCTCACATGTTGGGTGTGATAATAAAAGATCAAACTAGTGGTCTGCAATTAATGACTCAGGTAATTTATTCTAAAATACACAATATGTTACAGAATACTAAAATCGAATTCAACATACCATATTTTTATGCCAACGGATTTAATTTCTTTAACCTTCTGAATTATATAAATATTTCAAGAATCTGTACAACATTTTTCCTTAAGTAGATTCTACATTCACATTTTCAATGTCCTGTAATATTAAATAGATCGAAATATTTAAATAATTATGATTTTTATTAAAGGGTACAGCAGACATCATTTTGGATTCTTGCGTTGAATATTGGAATGGACAAAGTTTATGTGTATTTTCACCAACTGATCGTAAAAAGGTTTTAGATTTTTACCAACGAAGTTCTCTAACAGCTTATTGCTCTGCTTTTGCATATAGGTATGTCAAAAGTTGCAAATTTCAATTAGATTAAAAAATAATAACATTTTTATTTGTAGACCATTGAATCGGGGATTGTCTTCTGGATTAGCATCAATGTACATAGAATTACCCGCTGATTGTCGAGCTTTGTTTCCAGCAATACCAAGCTGGAATGAACCACAGCCTCCATTGACAACACATTATCATTCAACTGGTAAAATAAATTAAATTAACAAAATGATCATAAGTCAATGTAATAATTTTGCATAAAATATTTTTTTAGACTCTTTATTATTTAGTGATATGAATGATGAAGATGTCAATGATATTGACGGATGTTTCGATCTACAGTGTAATCAGGTATGCTGAAAATAATTCTTACATAAATCATCAAATTATTAATGCACATATTTACGTTGGACAGATATTCATTGGGATGGTTACGATGCAATATCAAGCACAAAGTGATATGGTAGAACTGATCGAACGACTAGACAGAGCCTGTGTCAGATTTGTTCACTTTAGTAAGGAAAATGAATTGAGATCCCGTGTTTTCAGTGAGAAAATGGGTCTTGAAAGCGGTTGGAATTGTCACATATCATTATCTAGTGAAAATAATAGGTAATCAGCTCTTTCAAGAGTCAAGAAATATTTTATTTTTAATTAAATTAATACAGCTAAAATAGATAGTATTTAAAATCTTATATTAAAAAAAAATTACTGAAAATATATTTTCAATAGGCCAGCATCACCAGCGACATCTCAAAATTTACCCACTCCATCTTGTTCTGAAAAATGTTGGAAAACTAACCAAACTGACAAAAATAACTCGGGAGATAAGTATGAAAATGGAGAAAATGTAATTGTTAGTAGGTTGGTCTCTCTTATAGCCACACCACTATAGAAAATACTATTTCAATGCAACTTGACCCCAATATTAAAAATATATACATACATATATGAGTCAAATCACAATATCGGTTCTGGAAAGAAAAATGATGTATATGTACATTAACATGTAGAAACAGTTATACAATTTCTTTAAAATAAACTAGAGGAAATAGTAACTTAATTGTCATTTTTTGAAAATGTAGAAAAACCTAATAGATTTTGTGATTTTACGACTCATATATTCCACCTAGATAAAATAGTCATAATTCTGTATCACCGATTTAAACTGTATAAGTATTGTTTGTTATTTGGAACCGGTGAAAGTTGTTTTGTGCATAGTCTCTTTAGATATCTTTGTAATTTATCTTCCATAATATATTATCCAATATAGTTGCAATATTTAAAACATACTTGTATCTCTATTGTCACTATTGAATCCATTTCCCCTATATTATCGTATTTGTCAAATTTAAGCTAATGTATGTTTTGTAATTAATCAAACTAATCGACTTCTCCAATTATTAAACTGTGTATTAATACAAACATTCAATATATTTTTTCAGTTCTTTAGAAGCCTCAAGGCCGCTGAGCAATTCGGCTCCGGGTGCTATCAATCTCGAACCCACCACTGTTAAATTTTATAATGAAACAGGCCATGTGAGATATGATATAAGAAACAACTCGATCATACAGCAGAATTCTCCGAATTACAATGTAAGTGCTATTATATTATTCATCTTCTTCAGCTTACTTAAAATCAGATGTATTAATTGTAGGAGCCAGATCTCGGAGAGTCTCAAGATTCTGTATTATTAGGAGCATGGGAAGAAGCTGATAATTCTCCGCCAGATGGTTGTCGGTCACTTTCTTGCTTAACAGATTCAACTGATCACTCGGCCCCCGTTAATTTTGACATGAGAAATAGAGTAAATTTTATTATTACCAAAATTCATAAACTTTTGAATGTTATTATTTATTGTCTTATTTTTAGGCAAAGCTACCGAGAGGGATTGAAAATATTCGACCCCATATTGAACAAGTAGATAATGTCCCATTGTTGGTTTCACTTTTTACCGATTGCACGGCCAACACGGCCAGACGAATGATAGGAATCATGCAAGATTATAACGAAGTTGTTTGCGTTATGGGCTCTGCGGCAAATAAAGATAACATGGAAATTTTTATGCAAGCCGATGCAAGGCATGTCTTATATCTTTTGATTTAGTTACAATAAATCTGATTTTTTTTTCAACTTTACAGTATTGCCGTGGAACCTTTATACCCTGTTTTATGCCAGAAAGTGCCTCCATACGTCCAACCGGTCTCTGGTATTGGACCTGTTGACTTAGCAAGAATATTAAACTCCATCCCATGCTCGATATCTGTAAGTTCGTTAATTATTTATTACTTTTATTAACTTTCAACAAATTCTGTATTATAACCACATTAATAATACAATTTTTATTCATGCAAACAAAGATTCCCAATGATAAAAAGGGAGCTATTTTAACTGAAGAATATTACAATAATAAGAAGGTATTTTTATGATAAAATAATTCATACCACCGCATATAATATTGTGTAATGATAGTAGATTTGTTACAGAATTTGTAGGTAATATAATGATAAAATTTGGCTTATGAATATAATATTATTATTTATTTTTAGATGAACAAGGAAGATAATATTTCGCTCCTTTCATTGGTAACGATGGCGAGGCATTTCATGATGTGCTTATGGAGCGCGTCTCAATTTTGGTTATGCTCTTTATGCTGTCTGACTTTGATACAGGTAAATAATGATTTTTTATTAATAACAGTCAAAGCTTCTTATTACATGGATGTGAAAGGAAAATAATAAAAGTCCTGGTGAATTTTTTTACCAAAAACATTCTAAAAAATCATTAGCAGTCTTCATCCTACATTTATACTGTTTTCATTATAATGCTATTTTTATTCAAGCTTATTCTTATTGACTGAGGTGGAAATTTAAATGTGCATTGTGTATTTCAGGTTATGTCGCTAATATTAGCTTTTCCGATAATTTTTTCAATTGGAAATGTAATGTGGTTAAGTTTTGTTGTTATACCGTTAATAAGCGTATCATTGGTATCTTCTGAAATTGATTCAAACGTGATGAGTAGAGCCACTAATAAACATCAAGAAGTTGTCGATAGAAAGGTAAAATATCTGTTTAATATCAATTATTCTCAATTAACATACGATATTGTTTCAGCTTTGTTTCTTTGTTCTATGGTGTTACGGTTACAAATTTCTACCGTCAGTGATTTGCATATTGGTATACTTTGCGACAATGTTGAGGACGTACTGTGAGAATTATATAATTCCTAAAAGCAACGGCACAATCTGCACTTGGATATATCCAAATAACATAGACCGTTTTTTGAACGGTCCTAATAATATTAACTTCTCACTGCCAAATAACGAAGGTGCACTCTACGCATCGTCCGAATACACAAAATATTCATTGGATTATACAAATCTCGAGTGGAAAGGCTGGGGGGATGTTTATTCTGAGGGTTATATTATTACACAAGACATGTGCCTCATTCTTATGACTCTTTTATTAGGTAAATATTTATTTTTTTACTTAATACTATTCAATTTGAATAATTTTATCAATCGATTCTAGTTACCATCTCTGTATCATTTGTGCATCGAGAACACTCTTTATGGCAGAGAAATATTTTTTCAAATAAACTGTGGGTGGTTTCAATCCTCATTGTGTAAGTCTTCTTGTATAATAATTATTAAGGACAAAATTTACATTTTTTTTTATACTAGAAAAAAAACATTTCCAATATTTCGAGTTTGTTCTGTATGTATTATTATTAATGTAATGTAAAAATAAGTATATTTTTTAGGTTCATTATACAGATTTTGTATACTTGTTTATCGCTAGTCGCTCAACATAATACTGAAATTAAAAAAGGTCATTTAGTGTTTGACTTTCCCTTTTTACAATTAATATGGTTGTGTGCTACCCCACCGATTATTTTAAGTATAAATGAATTCATCAAATGGCAAGAAATAAAGTGAGTATCTCTTATTTTTTTATAGTTAGCATCATTATAAAATAAAATACACTGTGTTTCAGGGCGAACAAACGATACCAAAGAAGAGCTCGACTTGATTTTGGCACAAAACTTGGAATGAATTCGCCATTTTAAGCAAAAAAAAAATGTGATTAATATACAACTAGTCTACAATATTTTAAAGGAAAGATGTAATAATTATAAGACATGTATTTTTATCATGTTCAATCAGTATTTATTTTATTATTATAGTGACAAGTAGTTGATCTATTTGTTTAACTTATTCAAATGAAAAGAAATTATGAAGATGATAATAATAATAATGTTGTTAGTACATTTGTTATTGAATTTTATTACAGTTACAACAGTTTATATACACACATTCTTAATTAAATATTTCTCTCAATCGGGCAAGTCTAAGATTTCTTGGACAAAAGACGCCACATCCGTATCTTTATCCCTGTGTTTGATGCAGAACGGATGCGACAACAGTGTGTCGTAGTTTGGTCTGGCCTTGTAATCTTTTTGTAAACATTTGACAATAATATCTTCGAATTCGGGTGTGAATTCTCCTGGAGGTAATCTCGGTGGATCATCTTTGACCACTTGCTTCAATTGTTCAAAGGGCGTTCCCCATTTTTGATATGGAAAATTTCCGGTGGCTAACTCTATAAGTGAAATGCCAAGAGACCAAACGTCACTCCTTATATCATATTGGGATGGATTTCCACTGGGATCTATTCTTTCAGGTGCCATGTAAGGTTTGCAACCAGCATCTATAGTTTTTGCAACCGAATCCACCAGGTATCCAGAGATCCCAAAATCACACATTTTAACCTCACCCTTTCGGTTGATTAAGATGTTCGACGGTTTTACATCTCTATGAATAACCCTCAATTGCAGGTAGAGATAGTGAAGAGCGCTCACGACAGAAAATGTAATTTTTCCAAGTATATCTTCCTCGATTGTTCTATTATTTTTGTACACTTTCATGTAGAACTGGTCGAGACTTTTATCCATAACTTCCATACATATCCAAACATCTCCTTCTCTAAATAAGGCACCGTAGAAGTGAACTGTGTTAGGACATGCGCTTGACCTCATTGAAATATCCAAATCCATCAGCAGCCGCTTTTGCTCTTGACTATTAACAGTCGCTGTTATTCTCTATAAAATAAAAGCTAATTAATTATCATTTCAGTAGTATAATTTCATGTATTTTAGACAACATAGACTCTTGCGCATTTTATATATTGCTTGCGGTCATTTTTATTGCCAGGCAAGAAGTTGAAAAAATAGGAACATTTACCTTTACTGCCATTATGGTATCGCTGGGTACATGATGCATTTTTTCAACAATTCCATAAGCACCTTTTCCTAAATCACATATTTTGACCAGATCATCCGCCACCACAGTAAATGTTTTATCGTCAATCGTTATGGTGGTTTGTTTATCAAGATTCCGTGGTGGAGTCAAGGCTGTCGGCTCTTCTGAAACTTGGAGCCGAAGATCTGGTCGCTTCTTGCGCTGAGTCCCGGAGTTTGAAATACTCATTTTGTTCGATTTTGATCACCTCACTGCCATATAGACTATAAGTCAAAAGCAAGGAACGTTCTGAATATATTATCAAAATCAAAGAATTATCTATCTACACATTACAGACTGTGGATAATGTAACATTTTAGAAAGTTTGTTCAAGAATTAAATAGTTGGTCAACGACTACAAGTAGCAATACTATCGAAAATATTAATTACATTATTAAATGATCAGTTTAACAATAATTCACAGGCCTAAGCGAGGTGTTTCTTGAGTTCATGACCTGATAACTATACTTGATTCTTGTATAAATCTTACCACTTGTTAGGACACCTATGACCGATCACTTCGAACCAGGGAACAAGAACCAATAATAAGTGTAACCTGCTACTCGGATAATTCCATATTTGACATTGTCCACTGGAGATTTTTGTCTATGGTCAAGCGGTTTTCATTTTGATGAATTTGTTAATTCTGTAATTACTTTTACAAATAATTATGTTAACATACTAAATTGTGATTGAAAAGAGTGATTTATATTATTCAGGTTTACTTCGAGTATTTTTATTAATTTTCACCGAAACCGAGAAAATATTAAATAAAACCAACCAAAATAATTATCGTTACCAATAAACTATTGATTGAAAATCTTTTCCTTTGTTATAATTGCTGAATTGCCACATGATGATAATAAATAAATAGATGTAGACGATCTGTCAAACTCAAGAGTCAGTACTGATATCATTATGAATAACAGCGAGGAAAATGTAAATAACATGGAAACTATAGAAAGTGAGAGTGAACCAGAAGCAGAATCATCACACCCTCTCGCAGATGACTCAGATGATGAATATGTTCCGTCTGAGGAAGACGAGGATGATATTAATGTTTTACCGCGTATCAAACATTCCCAGAAGAACACGAAGGCCCTGGATGATGGTAAAGTTGATCGCTTTCGCGAAAGAATTACCGCATGGAAATCGGCGAAAAAATCTTCCAATTCCTTTCTTGCTAAAAAATCTGACCAAGCTCTCACTCTCAAAGAACTTGAACCTATTCACGAAGCTGGTAGTGGTTTAAAAATACCAGAATCTCTATGGAAACGTCTTTACCGATATCAGAAGACGGGCATAAAATGGCTTTGGGAACTAAATCGTATCAAATCCGGAGGTTTGTTAGGTGATGAAATGGGACTTGGAAAAACAGTACAAATAGTAGGCTTACTGGCTGGAGTCAGTTGCTCTGGGGGTGGAGAATGGAACGGTCTTGGACCCAGTATTATAGTGGCACCGGCTACTGTACTCCATCAATGGGTGTCTCACTTTCACGAATGGTGGCCACCTTTGCGGGTCGCAGTTCTTCATGGCTCCGGGTCTTTTGTTGGTTGTCCGGATCGCTTGATCAAAGAAATACATGCTGATCAAGGTATTATTATCACCACTTATGCTGGAATTGTCAAGCACTCTGTAGCATTTGGATTGAGAAAATGGCATTATGTAATTCTGGACGAAGGTCATAAAATAAGAAACCCAGATACTCAAGTTAGTAAAGTAGTAAAGCAATTTCCAACACCCCACCGAATAATTGTAACTGGCTCTCCTATGCAAAATAATTTACAAGAATTATGGAGTTTATTCGACTTTATGTCCCCAGGATTATTAGGAACACTGCCAACTTTTTTGGAACATTTTGCTTTTCCTATTACACAAGGTGGTTATACTAATGCATCAGCTATTCAAGAGGCTACAGCTTTTTCACTAGCAACCACTCTTAAAGAATTAATAACTCCTTATATGTTGAGGCGAACTAAAAATGATGTAAAAGAACACTTGAATCTACCAGAAAAAAATGAGAAAGTGCTATTTTGTAGCCTTACAGATGAACAAAAAGATCTTTACAAATCATATCTGTTAACAGATACAATAAGAAGTATATTAGATAAAGAGTCAAGATTCGGAGACCCTATGAGGGCAAGGGTATTGGTGGGTCTGTCAACTCTTCGAAAAATTTGTAACCATCCCGATTTATTTATTTATGAAGTTGACGACGAAGAAGAGCCAACACTATCTTCAAATTTTGGATTTTGGCGTAGAGCAGGAAAAATGGTTGTCATGAATTCATTGTTAAAGATCTGGAAAAAACAAGGACATAGAACATTGGTTTTCACACAATCACGAGCAATGATTTGTATCCTTGAAATGTTTTTACAACAAAATGACTATAAATATTTGAAAATGGATGGCAGCACTAGCATTGGTTCTAGGCAACCTCTGATTAAGGCATTCAATTCTGATGACAGCTATTTAGTGTTTCTTGCAACAACAAGAGTCGGCGGTTTAGGAGTGAATTTGACTGGAGCTGACAGAGTAATAATTTATGACCCTGATTGGAATCCAGCTACAGACAGTCAGGCCAAAGAAAGAGCTTGGCGAATCGGTCAAACTCGTGATGTTACAGTTTATAGATTATTATCTGCAGGGACTATAGAAGAAAAAATATACCAACGTCAAATTTTCAAACAACTACTAAGTAATAAAGTACTACTGGATCCAAATCAAAAAAATTATTTAAAAACAAGTACACTTCAAGGTTTATTTTCACTAGAAGAACCAGATAAAGCAGGTTCCACTGAAACCACCACCATATTTAAACATACTCAGATTTCATTGAATAAAAATAAATCGGAGAATTCTAACCATGATGTTGTTATTGCTAATGGAAGTGTATCATTTTCGAAAAAGAAAATGGAGGCAATGAAACGCTTAGCCCAACAAATTAGCAAATCTGTATTCAACAACAATAAAGAAACTTTAGTTTCAAACACTATGCCTTCTGTTTCATCCGAGGAACCATCATCGAGTAATAATACCTCACATGATCCAGAATTAGAAATTGATTTTTCAAATGCTATGTTAGAAACTGATGTTGTTTCAATGTTTTCAAAAAAACTCATGGAAACCAAAGATAACTGTGATACATTGATGTCTGAAAATGAAAAATCTAATAATCAAGATATACAGACTATGACTAATAATAATGTAGTACAAACTAAGACTATACGTGGAAAAAAACATTCCAAGAGAATAAAAGATTTTATGGAAAATAATGGAATGGATGAAGATATTGAATATCTTGCAAATGTTAAAAAATTTAAATTTTCAAAATCCAATAAAGATAAAACCTCAACTAGTACAGACGGAGATCAATATATTTTAGAGAAGCTATTTTCCAAATCAAACGTCCAAAGTGCATTAGAACATGATAAAGTAGTTGGTTTAGCTGAGGGAGAAGAAAGAAGACGCATTCGAGCTGAAGCTCAGCAAAAATCATCCTATGCATTGAAGATGCTAAGAAAATCTAGGTTGAAAAAATGGAAATGGTGATATTATAGTATGTATTTTGTAAATATGTATGTACATTATTTATTTACTTTTGTAATAAATTAAAAAACCATATTAACACAATTTTTTTATTAATATCACATATAATATTATAGACATAAAATTTTAATTGAACATAATATTTTCCAACGAGTAATTATAAATACACACTTATTTAAATTAAATTCACCTACACATAATTAGTGTAACTTTTGATAATACATAAACGGTTTTAAAGTCTTCTGGTTTTTTTACCAAAACTGTATCGCGGGATTCCAGAATAGGATTTGAAGGAGAGTTTGCTTTGTTCATCATCGGAACTTTCATCGTCGAGTCCCTCTTTTGAAAACCCATCAGCTTTATCTTCACAGATGGAAAATCTTACTTTTGGAATACTTTTATTTTGGGGAAGTGGCTGAACTTTCACAAATTTTTTGAAGTTTATTATGGAGTTACCAGTATTAGACGTAACATGGCTTGAATTTGTTGGGGTGAGACTTAATTTTTTTGGGATGATTATAGTAAGTTCACTAAATTTCTCCTCAACTTCGGATAAATTTCCCATTGGATCGTTTAGGCTGGGAGGACTAGACATCTTCGATTCCTTTTTTAAAGCACATGATATCCATTCTGTTTTATCAGTATCCAATATATTATATTTTGGCTTTTTTACTGGGGGAGATTTAGTGGATGATTGAATTTCTTCTACGAAATGTTTTCGTTTTGGTGTGTTGGTTGAATTTGGAATTTTGTTAGGAAAATCTTTTTTATCTGTGTTGACAAAATCAGGCAAAAAGTTGAATAGATCATCACCTTCATCATTAATACTGGAATTGGTTTCAATAGTAGGTTTTAGTATATTAAAAGATGTTGTTAAAGATTTGTCTTCAGTTCGGGATTTTTTAGCTACAGGAGATGGTGATAAAGAACATATGCTTTCACTGGCAGTCCTTTTGTGAGTTTCTTCACAAACATTACGTTCATTCAAAGGCAAAGATAACTCAAATTCTTCTGTTTCCGCAGCGATAATATCTCCATGATGAATTATTGAATTATCAGATTTTTTTGTGAAAACAGAAGTGAAACTGAACTGTGGATTACAAAATTTTTCTGTAGAACAGTGAAGAATGGCAAGTGCTATTTCAGCTTCTGGTATTAATCTTAATTTTCTTTCTACCAAAAATGACGCAACTTCATCAACGGCATTTTTTCTATTTTGAGAATCACTATCTGCTATTGGTCTGATGGGAACGGCGCCACTTTTACTCAATTCCCCTTTCCGAAAGGAATTACCTAAGAAGACGCATGTTCCTTTGGCTGCTGTTATAGCAGCTTCATGTCGATTCATCTGCTTTCTACTGAAAAATAGAAACTTATTCTCTTGAAATAAATTAGCTCTTTGATTTACAGGACCAAAATCACAAGAACGACAATCAAGTGAAGCTTCTGCCAGTTTGGGTAAATGGTTGATTTCTAGCGGCAACGGTTTACGATTTTTGATCATATTTAAACATTTTTCCCAAAACGAAGGAGAGACTATATGTTTTCGTGATGCTAATGCTGCAACAGCTTTGTCAGTCAGTTCTAATTTATTCATGGTAAGATGACTGCATTCCTGACTCCAGTCCAGTTTGGTTTCAAGAAATTCATTACAATCATCGCCAATTTCGAACTGGGTGATTCCAGAAAGACATGTGATAAATTCCAGCTGCTTTATGTCCCATAAAGATTGCAGTCTACCAGCTCTGAGCTGGTCTCCATGTTTCAGTTGTACAGTGTCTCCAGAAGCCATCTGGACACCATTGACAAAAGTGCCATATCTAGAATTACAATCTTCTGCTGTAAGGATCCCGTCCTTCAGATGGATAACAACGTGTTTTCTGCTAACTGATTTGTCTCCACTAACATTGATGTTGTTTTTCTCTTGTGGATTCCTGCCAACGAAAATACTCTCGTCTTGTATTAGATAAATCACTTCATCACCAGAGCCACTCAGTAACCACATTTTCCCGATATTTCAATTATGTTATTCGTATAATTTGACAGATCGAATACCATAAGCAATATTTACTTATATATGTATTCATTGAATATATTTTAAATATAGGAAAACCGTCAGTTGATAAAAATACGTATGCACCTACTTTCTGGAATTCAGTAACTTTACATATTTTGTAACTCTTACATATTATGAAATATATTTAAAATTACAATGTGGTGGGATTGTCTATGTTAAGCCATGTGTTTTGTTGATCGTGAGGCGTGAAACTTGACGTATAGTTTAAGGTTAACATGTCGGTCAATAAGAGAAGCGCTACTGATGAAAATAAAACCAATAAAAAAATCAAACTCGATACTAAGAAAAGCTTCACAAAAACCACTTCAAATAGTAAACCGGCACCCTTTAAAAAACCAGGATTCAAGAATGGTTCAGCAAAAGACGGAGCTAGGCGCAACTTCGGCAAAAATCACAATGAAGCTCCGACTGCTAAACCAGACTGGGGAGAATTTAAGAAAAAAAAGAAGGAAGTTCGAACAGCGAGGAAGTTGAACAAGACTGAACCGGAAAAGAGGCCAATCATTCAAACTATTAAAGCTTTGAGTGAAAAACTCAGAAGGTTTTGTCAAATAATTATCTTTACACTATATATATCACAAGTTTCAATGTTTTATTTTGATAATACAAAATTCTTTTCAGAAAAAAAAATGATCCTGAAACTCGATCCAAATTATCCAACGAATTGCACCAAAAACTGAACAAAGGTCTTTACAAAAGTTTAGTTCTGGCCCATGATACTAGCAGAATTATTCAGTGGCTTTTGAAATTCGGTACTCCTGCAATTCGTGAAGAAGCTTCTCTTCAAATGTTGACATCTGTTGTGGACATGATGCAATCCAAATATGCAAGGAATTGTGTTAAGAGAATATTGAAATACGGGAATGAAAATGTTCGTCATAAAGTTCTCGAAGCCATGTATGGAAACATAATTAAATTTTCATCGCATACACTCAGTGCTCCAATTTTAGATTATGCTTATTCTGAAATAGCTGACAAGAAAGAGAAATTAAATTTTCAACAAGAGTTTTATGGAGATATCTACAAGACGGTAAAGAAATTACATTAAATATTTTGTACTGTCAATTTTATGCATATAACATATTTTATTTAGACTAAGGATGCTAGTATCATACATTTAAAAGACACTTATAAAAACAGTCCAGAAATGAAAGATGCCATGCTGAATGCGACAAAAGCTAATATTATGAAAGTTCTCAATAAGAATGTCCACGACTGTGGGTGAGTAACAATCCTGTTTAGTTCACATTAAAATTCACACAAATCAAATCACATTAATATTTACTTGTTTTTAGATTAGTTCATTCTGTATTGTATGAATATTTAAGTGAATGTTCAAGCGATGATCGATCGGAAATGATAACGACACTCAGTCCTTTGGTAGCACCATTGAGTAATTCCAAACTCGGTGCAAAGGCTGCGGTAATGTGTATTTGGAATGGAACCAACAAAGATAAAAAGGTAAATATTTCTGTAATTTTATATTGAGTTTAAATTGTTCAGTCACTAATTGTGTCATATTCATATTTCAGACAATATTGAAAGTAATTAAAGAGCATCTAGTACAACTTAGCACTCATGAACATGGTCATCTTTTGATATTAGCTATTTTGAGTTCTGTAGACGATACAGTATTGGTAGGAAAAATAATAGTTTCCACTTTACTGAAAGAAATCGCAACTGTCGCAAAAGAGGAATGGGGAAGAAAGGTAATTAATCATATTATGTATATAAAATATCCGATGTTCACATACACACATTAAAATTTATAAAAATACAGGTCATTCTGTGGTTGGTCGCTCCTAGAGACAAGGCGTATTTCCACCCAACACTGCTAGAATGGCTGAGCAACGGAGCTACACAAGGCTCATCCAAAAAATCTCCTGAATTGAGAGAATCCGAATTGTTGGATATAGCTTTGCCCCTATTGTGTAAGAGTATCGAAGACCAACCTAACTATTGGGTGGAAAATGGTAGTATTGGACTTGTTTTACAAGCAATACTAAAAAAAGGTTTCAACCACTTCTATCGTACTTGAATTACTCATCGATAAGTATTACATGTAAATTTATTTTAGCAACTGGAGATGATTTAAAAACATCTCTAAATAGCATCAGTAAGGTTATTTGTCAAACAACTTGGAAATTATCAGAAGATGGAAAAGATGTCAATGGAATTGAACATGCTGGCTTACATTTGTGCTGTAAAAAAATTGCCCAAAATGATAAAGTCAAATTGGAAAATCAAGAATACACATTCGGCGAAGCTATACTTGAAATTTTGAATGATGATGTTGTATGTATACTTTTACAATCATATTTTAGTTATTACAGTATTCTCAATATTTTTATATTTTAGATTGATCTCTGGATTTCCACTAATAGGGGTTGCTTCTTCTTGATTACTTTGTTTGAAAATAATTCAACAGATTTCCAAAACCGTATGAAAACTGTTCTGAAAAATCACATAAAATCTTTGAAGAAAGGCTCAAGTCCTGGATCCAAAATATTATATTCAAAAGTGAAAATATAAATTGATTCATAACATTCGATTTATTGTATTATTTATTTAGCTTGATATTTTCATCACCAAAGGTTTTCAATGTTATTTTGCTTAACTTTCGGAATCAACTCATTCACACATTTCAATAGGTCCTTGTGCAAATTTTCAATGCTTCTATAAAAAAAAAAAATTACAATAGAATACATTAAAGATTTACTATCACAAGTTATAATAGATAAAATAATTACCTGTCTGCATTGATTTCAGTCCAGTAAGGTTCTTTCAACTTTTGATAGATATCTAAAACTTTTTCTTGAAATGCTGAAACTTCATATCTAAAAAAATGTTATTGAAGTAGATTCATTGTCTCTAATCATTCATCTATAAATTTATTATTTTATAAAATATAACATATTTACTTTTCATCTCCAAAACCTGGACGGATTTCTCGGGTCAATGCGTCTAATGTTAATAAAAATACTTTATCTGGCTTTGGTAATCCTTTATCACATGATTTACACCAATCAATATCAAGACCTTAAATTAGTAAATCGAAATTATACTTATTACTAATGCTACTAATATAAGCTAAAAATTGTTTTTCTCATTTTAAAACTAGTATTAATGGTAAAGCATTGTAGTATTATAATAATTTTACCTTTAGCTGCTGAAAAAGCTACTCCGGAGTATGCATATCGATCGACAATTATTGTGGTCCCATTTTGTAGTAGACTTCTAATTTTAGTAGCATGTTCCCACCGGTTTGCAGAGAATAACAAATGGATTGCTTGATCAGACAATTCAACCTAAATGAGACATGAAAAATCATTAATTATCTTTTCATTTAGATGGTTCCTACATCTATGTGGATATTTGCCGATTTTGAGTTACATATTCATTATCATTAAGACACTTGGAGGCATAAATATTAGACAAGTTGACAATTAAATGGTAAGACCGAGGTAAATCCCACTTTAAACAGGATATTTTTTTCAGCATGTTTACAAGTATGTAGGAACCATCAATATAATTACATATTATAAACATAAATATACTTTTGATGAAAGGTAATCATTGATTAATTTGCCAATTTTAGTGGTCCTATCAGGAAAGTTCATGTATTCGGCAGTGATATTATTTTCTAACAACGCTGAAACTAAAAATAAACAAGAGATTATCAATGTATAATATTAATAAATTTATTTGTTACCGAGCATTTTGCACTGTGTGGATTTTCCAGATCTATCAGATCCTTCAATAACTATAAGCGCGCCCCGTGGTGTATGCATTCTAGAAACGCCTGTGTGCAATAATCCTAGAAACAACAAATTATTAATACCATTAAGATAAATCATGATTGATTGATTGATGAGTACTGGATAATGTTTTATTCATATGTCGTAATACTGAAAACTGTTATTATATTTTCATTTATCTGTTCTGTATAAACTAGTAAACTGATCTAACGGAAATGAATTCCCGCCACGAGAAACGTCACAATTGACATTTACGATTATTGCCAACTTAAATTATTTATAAATATTTACAACATAAATAAATTGATTTCGCCACCCTCGTGAATTACACTTGATTTAATAACTACATACACTTAATATTCTTTTGATTTGGTAATATGTGTAAAATAGTATAACTATAAATATGTCAAAATAAAAATATCAAAGTGCTCTGGAAACAATGGTAGTTAGGCGGAATCACCGAGTTAAGGCAGTTTTAAATATTTTTTTAGTGTGATATACAGTCTAAGGATGTACAGTGTATCTGCGTGGGGTTTATATTGTGAGGGATGAAAGAATTAGGTCACACCTTGACCTGAAAACATCGCCCTTGAAAGAGGCGGGAACGTCGATAACATGTGTCAAGGTGAATGTCACAAAAGGGTTCTCTTTTCAACTAACGACCACTTGTACTGTGACTGTTCCAGTCTCCACAGTCTCCATTGAAAAATCATGAAGAGAGGATTCAAAGTGACCTCCGCTAACAGGAGCAAGAAAGTGGGCGTGGCTGCTTCTACACTCAATGAACTCTTGCAGAAAGGGTGCGATAAACTCGCGGTATACTCAATCAACTGTATTTATCTGCCTTTGAAAAATAATATGCTCTTATTATTACCGATTACCAATATAGTTTACTGAAAATACATACTTTGTTAATGGAATACTCAATTGGAAAAAAAATTACACAAAGGAAAATTAAAACTTCAATCAATTATAATATTTATTATGATGTTTGCTGCAGGGAAATTTAAAGTCATTCAATTAATTATGTGGAAAATATTTTTAGATTGCAGAAAAATGGCAGTTGTGCAAATGCTATGTTGCCGATGATGGAACTCTCGTTGATGATGATGATTACTTTGAAACACTGACGTCTCAAACAGTCTTGATTATATTAAAACCTGAAGAAAATATGAAAACAGGTAATTAAAAATATCATAAAAACTCTTAAATGGCACAATCTTCGAAACATTGACATCATAAATATGTTTAAGAGTTTGAATTCATGTATGACATGATAAGATCAACAAAAACTGAATACTTATCGGCTGGAGATTGTGCCAAAAAATTTTTTGATGAAAATCCTGAAGAAAAATTTAAAAAACTACACGACTACATCAACTATGGTGAATCTGATGCCATTCATAAACGAACTTCTAAAGAAGACCCACAATGGTTTGAAGGTACATAATTTGTATTTTTTTTTGTTGTAATTATTACTTATTTATTTGAGTACAATAAAAAATTTAGGAATAGATACAAATGATCTCACCAAAGAATCTTACATGTCAAGAAAGGCCAAAGATAGAATGAAGGGTTACTTTTACAAAATAAAAAATCTTCTAATTTCATCCAACATTTATGTGAATTCTGGAAGTGGAAATGACAAACTTGAAATTGATGCCTTATTACAAAAACTACACTTCTTACTCACAGCGAACAAATTCAACTGTGATTATTTTAATAGAATTGCTGAAGAAGACATGAGAATATGTGATGGATTTGGTAAATTTGAATGTGGTGGATTGTGGAATGAGCAATGTTGTAAATATAAAATCACTCATACTATCAATCCTTACAGAAGTCGAGAAGAAAGAATATTATTCCAAACATGGAATCTCGATCACAGAATAGAGTTATCCAGGAGTATAGCTCCTTGTATACTAAGCGCAATAAAAAAATTATCACATCCTTTGGTCAAATGTTGTAATTGTAATAAAAGAGCCAACAGAAAGAAGATCTCCACAATATGGTACTATAGGCAAATATTTACATTGGAAAATTTGAAATTGGTACATATTGTGTGTCACGACAAAGCTAAACATAGTTTTTCTTCCGATGAATATATCTTGTGTGAGAATTGTTTCAAAAAGGAAGGTAATTTTAAGTAAAACTTATAAAACATCAAACAATTGCATAATATATTTTTCTGTATGTATTCACTATTAGATGCCATCAGTCAGATCTTTGAAGTGTTCGTAGATTGGTTCATAGCTTATGTATTGATGAGAATTAATTTTCCATGAACTTAAAACGTCTTAGGCGTTACCGCTATTTTGTCATTTTGATGACTGGTTTCGTCTCATCGTAAAGAAATTGTCAAGTCATAAGTCTAATGTGACATGTGGATATATATTTGATTATTTAAAAATTATAAATAGTATCATCCTATTTTAGAATTTGATATAATGTATTTTTTGCTTCTATACTGGTGCAATAATAAAGTTAATTATTAAATTTCTATCTACTGCATATAGCTGTAATTATGAGATATTGAAAAAAATATGTAATAAAAAATAGAATAATGTTATTTAGTCCAAATGTATGAAAATTTAATATTTATGGATATACTTACGCTACAACTATCTTCAATAAATTGTGATATTGTTGTATATATTCTGTATGAATTTACATGTTGATAGTTGTCAAATTAATTTTTTATTCCTAATGTTGATCTCCCAACCAGAACCCCCAGTTGATAAATTATTTTCATATTTACAAAACTAATAAATTTATTATTATATTGAGCTTATGTAACAATATTGACAGTTTATGTAGATCTGAATCTAAATATGAATGAGAATAGTTACTGTGATATTTTTCTTCGCTTTTCAATGCTTTAGCTCAATGTGAAAGTGTAAGCACAAGACTTATTAAATAACTTGTTAGAAAATAAAACAAATTTGTTAAAGGAAAATTACAAGTTTATGTACCACGCATCTGTACATGAGAGGTGACAATTGTAAACTATGTAGTACATGATGAATATGTGTATATAATTATTCAATGAAAATATAGCTTTTGACTGAAAGTTGTCTTAGCGTCTTTTTCTTCCAATGTTCCTTTTGCTTGGATTACGTTGGCCTTTGCCTGCAGCTGGTTTAGAATGTTTTGATTTGAATTTCTTTGATCCTTTCAATCCCTTTTTAGTTTTTGGCCTATCATTCTTTTCCGAGGACCTCCTAAAAACATAACCATAAAGTGTAAGCTGGTATAATTATACATTACCATATTTTTATCTCAAGTCTTTTAATATGCTCAAAGGGGTTTTAAAAATTAGTTGTTATTATTTTGTTTTTTAAATCTATTGGCGATCTTGTATAATTGAATACAGATACACAAGTTTGTATTTTCAGTCATACTGCCAGACGTGATAAGTATTTATCAGTTAACAAATCAGAGAATCGGAGTTAATTTGGATCAAATTGATAAATTAGAAACCTAATACATATGTGTATTATTAATACCAATCCCCAGTCATAATGGCTGCTCAGTATTTTTAATTTTAGCAGGTATTGAACACATGACTGCTATAAGTGTATTTAATTCAACTTACTGTCTTTGTTCTTCGTCGATTTGCCTGTTAACTGCAGCGTTGATATCTATCTTGGGTTGTTTATTCAATACAGAATCAATAATG
The DNA here is from genome assembly GCA_022606485.1 of Agraylea sexmaculata. Taxonomy (NCBI): domain Eukaryota; kingdom Metazoa; phylum Arthropoda; class Insecta; order Trichoptera; family Hydroptilidae; genus Agraylea; species Agraylea sexmaculata. Next base: position 133,908 of record JAGTTH010005625.1, on the reverse strand, counting down.
CTCAGATTGTTAGCTCTTTCAGTATTTAAATCGGGTGGAGCTGCTTTTCGTTTCTTCCCAGCTCCTGCAAGTAGTTCTGATACTCCTTTACCTTGAGCGTCTTTCTCTTTAGGCAACTTCGGTTGGAACTTTCCAACAGACGCTGTTGAAGACCGAGCTACAGTGAGAGCAGTGGCCAACTGAAAAAGAATTTTACTGACTAATGTTTCACCGCACAAAAAAAAATATCAAGTTCTCTAAATAAAAAATGAGATAGTAGCAATATATGATAGTTTGCATTTACCTGAGAGGAAGTCGCTTTTTCTGAAGTAACAGGAATACCTGTTCTAGGTAATTTAACATTTTGTGAACGGGCAATATTCCGTAATCGCTGAAGTTCATTTTTAGCAACTTTTTCAGATTTCGCCTCTGTTTTGGCAGCGAACATATCAGTCATCGGATCTATATTTTTAGGTACTTCAATAACCCAATCCTTATCTTTTTCAGCAGCAGCTTTTTTATAACTAATTGTTGCGCAAAAAATAAGATTAGTTGTAAGCAAATAATAAAGAATATGATCAAAAAAATTGGTCACTTACCCATAGAGAGGTACCCATTTTTGAAGCTCCTCATCCCACGTGGCTTTAGTTTTCTTTTTCTTTTGAATACCCTTTTCTTTAGCGAATTCTTGCCATTTAGTTAAAGGTTTCGGTTTCGGGGCCGGTTGAGCTCTAGGTAAGATATATTGTGGTTCAGGCAAAGTAACAACGATAGCCTCGTCCATTTTCTGGGCGGGCAGCTCCCAAACTTTATTAAAAAGGAGTTGAACATTATCACGGGTTAACGAGAGTAAATATTCATCTCGTTTAGAGCTACGAATAGATAAGATGTTAAAATAGTATAAAAAAACCAACATAACTTCAATCAATAAATATACTTGATAAGTGCAGTGTCGAGCGGATCTTCATCGGCAAGAAGCAAAGTCCCAAGGTCAATATAAGGTGCGGCTAGTTTGTCAACTTGGATAGACTTGGCTCCAGATTTGCTCTGGTTGATAATTCTTTCAACAACGTCCATCTTTTTATTTACAACTGTCAACTGTCACAGCCATGTGCTGCAAGTGTTGCCATCACCCCACATTTTACACGTCTCCTGAAAATAAAATATTTTATCAAATATCGATGATTGATTTATTCAGTTATACATATGTATGAAGAACGATAGTTAATAATTGTTTGAATTACTGTACAACAATAGCAGTAAAATGTACGCATAGAAATTTATTATTATTCGAGTGATTAATTGTTGATGTCAACACTTGATTGACATTTCGATTAGGTGCTGTGGATATTAATCCATATTTAAGTTGGCCAATATCGAGTTCGACTGGCCGAACTGTTCTGTATGCTCCATATTGTGAAAAAGTTACAAGTTTCAGTAAAACCTGTTCTGTCGTATGTTTCATCTGTAAGAAGAATGGCGGCTCAAGTTATCAAAGAAGGCCAGGCCGAGATCAGACTGACATCAGAAAATGTATTTTATAATCCAGTTCAAGAATTCAACAGAGATTTGAGTATTGCTGTTCTAAGATGTTATATTGATGAATCAATAATTGATGATCCGTCAAAAGATAATAACAGTAAACACCAACCGGTAAATGATATTTTATTATTCAAAGTACGTCCGTTTTGATTCAATATTTTAATCAATAATATTATATTTAGGAGACTGTTTCAATACTTGAAGCTTTATCAGCCACTGGATTACGAAGTATTCGTTATGCTAAAGAAATCCCCAACGTTACCAAAATCACTGCAAATGATTTATCAGCAAAAGCTGTTGAAACAATACAAGAAAATATTAAGTTAAATGAAGTTGACAATATTATTCAAACTAGTCACGAAGATGCAGTGTAAGTTTTATTTTTAATTTATCTGATTAATCAAAGTGTTCACAATATTCACTGTATATTATTTTACAGAATGTTAATGCATCTAAATAAAAAAACTCCGGATAGATTTACAGCTGTGGATTTAGATCCGTATGGTTGTCCTTCTATATTTTTGGATAGTGCAGTGCAGTGCGTAAAAGATGGTGGGATTTTATTGATCACCGCAACTGATATGGCTGTTTTGGCAGGCAATTCTCCTGAAACCTGCTACTCAAAATATGGAGCTATAAGCTTAAAAACAAAGTCTTGTCATGAACAGGTAACAAGTGTTAAATAAAAAATTAAATAGATTCAAATTACTTATTCAATATAAATTTTATTGTTTAATCTTAGGCTATCAGAATACTTCTTCAATCAATTGAATCACATGCAAATAGATATGGTCGTTATATTGAACCGCTGCTTTCAGTGTCAGTTGATTTTTACATCAGAGTCTTTGTCAAAGTATTTACTAGTCCAATACAATGTAAAAAAACAACCAGGTTTGTTAAAAATTCAACAAATTTCTTTCTTAGTGTGTTTATTTTATCACCTTGTTTTTTTTTAGTAAAATTTCAATGTTTTACCAATGTGTGGGTTGTGAAACTGCTAATTTCCAGCCATTGGGTGAGTTTAAACCTAATCCATGCACAAACGATCCAGGCAGACTCAAGGCAGTTTTACCTCATTCTCCTCCAGTTTCAACCAGCTGTGAACATTGTGGATCCAGATTTAATGTATGTAATATTTTTATTGATTTAATGATTATAATAATTATTGCCTTTCTTATTTTAGATGGGTGGACCAATATGGACTGCTCCTATACATAATAAGGATTTTGTGGCACGGGTCATTGCTTTGGTTCAGACTGAAGCTGAAAAATTTGGAACAGCAAAACGAATTGAAGGAATTTTAGGCATGGTTATAGAAGAATTACCTGATGTACCGCTGTATTTCACAATGGATAAGCTCTGTTCTTGTCTTCATATTGAAATGATGCCAATGTTAAAATTGAGGTATATCTTGTTGTATATGTAGATACAAACATTTTAATCTGTCAAATACATATTGTATTCTAATTTTTATGTAGGTCTGCTATTCTAAATGCAGGATATTCAGTTTCTTATTCCCATGCATGTAAGACATCAATTAAAACAGACGCTCCATCTTCTTTTATTTGGGATATACTGAGATTTTGGGAAAAAACTCACCCAATCAATGAGCGACGGTTTGTTTTCAATTTTTGTATTTACAATTACTAATTATTTCTTTTTCAAAAATATATGTATAATATAATTATATTTTTTCTTTTACAGATTAGAAAATGACTTAGTAGCTAAGCATATACTCAATAAAAGTATAACTTCTGAAATAAACTTAACGGATCATAAGAATGCTAATCCTATTAGTCGAAAAGACGGGTTTCTAAGATTTCAATTTAATCCAACACCATTCTGGGGACCTGGTCAAAGAGGATCTGCCAGGTATAAAATTTATTTATTGTAAATTGTGCATTTTTTAATGAATAATAAATTTCATTTATGTGTTTAGGAATGGAGAAGATAAAATGAATAAAAGCAAACAAAATCAAAACAAAAAGAGCATAAATCAAAAACGAAAATTGCCTAGTGACATGATTGACATGGATAGTGTCTTGAAAATAAAAAAAGAAGAAAAACCTGAGTAAACTCATGTAATATGTATAAATACATGCATAATATTGAAATGTAATTACATACATATAATCATTGTATCATTTGTTTTATAAAGTTTCTATGAAAAAAAAAACTGTTCCACTATTATTAATTTGAATTATTAGGATAAAATTACAAATATCAATAAAAATTATTTTACTTCTAATGAGTTCAAGTAAATCTGATGCTCCAATAAAAATTGTACTTCTTCAATTGTCGTAATATGTATTTTTGTGTGTGTTTCAAAAAATATTTTTACAGAATGTGAATTGTAAAAACATTTTGTATTAAATGTATGCCCTGTTTAAAATTCGTAATATAAGTGTAGTCAAAAATATACGTTGGTTGCTGTGGTTACCTAATACCTTGACTTACGTGACAATGGGTATTACCAAGCAAGTAAAAAATAGCAATTTTATACCCCATTTAGAAAATGAAGGTACATTCTATAAAAATATAAGTGTTTTGTGTGAGGATAAAAAAGATATGCAATTTTATAAACGCCTATCTTGTCATCATACTTTGTCTAGTATGAGAAGATGTAGCTTTTATGATTCAGAAAGGTAATAAAGATTTTTTGTGCACATAATACAGAAAAAATTACATTGTTGTTGATATGTTGAAGAGTGCCAAAGGATAAATTAGATCTTGCATTGTCCGCTTTGTATAATCACAATGAACAACATTTTCCTAGTAATAATGATTACTATATTCAAAAAGAAACAGTCGGATTGGTGACTTGGCGAAGATTGAAAAACACCTATGATCAAATATCACCTGATATTATTCCATTGGTATGAATAGAACCATAATTTTATTTGTATTTTTAAATGTACAGTTTGAATTCTTTGATGCAATCAGGATCATCCATTGAAAATCGGAGGAGTAGTTGAACGGAAATCACCAGATAATATAAAATTAATGAATTCTGGCCATCACTCTCCAAAAACTGCTCCGGGTTATGCGAGACAACCCTTAGGAGGAAATGTATATTATTATTGAAATAATTTGTTAATTAAATAAATATCTATGTGTATATAATATACTTATCAGTTGTAGTTGTAATAAAATTATAAATTCTTATTATGCTTAGAGCAGTTGTAAGCTTTTTTCTGTCATTGATGTATGTCTATCATAAAGATAAAATTGGGTGTGCATAAAATTCTATAAAATAGAATTGATGGTGAATTGCTTTGTGTTGTGTATAAATTATAATAATAAAATGTAATCTTGTCTGTAAAAATGTGTATTTTTTTTAATGTGATTTTAGAATGTAAAAATATATTCCTGCATGTTGCTACATCCATATAATCTCATTCCAATGAACTTTTATCTATCTCATTCACATTGATTTTGTTATAGCTCAGTGATGAAAATGATGTAATTTTCATAGAAAACATGACCCACAAGACCAATCGGAGGTATCATGTAAAGACATTTATTCGTATTTAGATATTATTTTCATATATTTTTGTATTTATGTGTTGTACAAAGATCTCACTGAATGCTCTTGACTATTTTTCTCAAACAGTGACGTGACTTAAGTGACGGTTATCGGTTCATATTAGTGCAATCAATTAGTTTATATTATAGTAATTGCACAAAATGAAGCACCTTTTGAGATTTGACGTTGTATGCAAATGTAACGTCTTTTTTAAATTGTTCTCTCTGTTTGAATTATATGCAGTTTGCAAATACAAATATTAAGCGTGTGTAAACCAATAAATCGAATACATTGGTATACATATTTTGTACTATTTGAAACGGGGATTGAAAAATAAAAAAAATGATATTTATGTATAGAGCGAGTTTTCTCTGTGATGGCAACGCTGAGTGGCTGACATCCGCTTCCTCAGGAGTCGCGTCGCTTGCAGATTGTTGTTGTTATCGCGTCTTGCAAAAAGTTGGTGACTTGTTTACTGTTGAAGTGTTTAGTGGTTGCAGCCAAGATGTCTTACGGGCGGCCTCCTCCTCGCATAGACGGCATGGTCTCCTTGAAGGTGGACAACCTGACGTACAGAACCACGCCCGAAGACCTGCGCCGGGTATTCGAGCGCTGCGGTGAAGTCGGCGATATTTACATTCCTCGCGACAGGTTCTCCAGGGAGTCGCGCGGCTTTGCCTTCGTGAGGTGAGTCAGTTGTTAGCGATATTATAATGCAGGTTGCAATATGCAATACCCTTTGGTTGTCCACAGGTTCTATGACAAGCGCGACGCCGAGGACGCACTGGACGCCATGGACGGGCGCATGCTGGACGGCAGGGAGCTCCGCGTGCAGATGGCTCGCTATGGACGGCCGACCTCTCCTTATCGCAGCAGCAGGCATGGCCGCTCGGGCAAGCGCAGGTACTATACTGGACTTACTGTATTTACTGCCTCTGGCGACATTGAACGAGATCAAGCAATAATAATAATGATGTTTCAGGTCACGGTCTCGCTCTAGGTCACGACGTCGCTCCAGGTCTCGGTCCCATTCCCGCAGAAGGTCTTACTCAAAGTCTCCCTCCCGATCGGACTCGAAGAGCAGTAGAGGCAGGTCACGTTCCAGATCTGCTAGCCAGAGAAACTCACGGTCTCCTTCGGGATATTAATTTCACCTATTGAATGGTATTGATAATCTTTAATATTTTTCCTTTATGTTAGAAAATTAACTTTGTTTCATTTTGCAGGTGTCTGAATAGCGGAAGATGATTTCACGCCGACAATTCTCAAAGCAGACTCTTCTGTTTGAAGGTACTGCCTTCATTTGTATCTTCGATGACTTAACATTTCAGTGTCACACTTTTAACCTTATTCTATTTGTTCTCGAATATTTTGATTGATTGTTTTTAATTTTGTACTATATTCGTTTAAGTGATTAAGCAATTATTGAACGCTTTGGTGTTATTGATAAACTAAAATTCAGTATTTAGAAGATAATATAAAAAAAGTAATTTAGAATTAATGTATGTGTGTAAATGTAATAAAATAAAATATTAAAAACTGAACAAGCTTTCTCATATCCTTGTGCGAAAGTTGTTGTTTTGTGTGATTTAAATTGTTCATAATAATTTTGCTCGCATTAAGTAATTTATTCCATCATGTTTTTATTCTGTAAAATTAATAATGTCTTAACTGTGCTAGGCCGTGTGCTGAGCAGACTGTTTGGCAGCGGGGAGTGTGGTTGGGGTGGGAGAAAGAGTCTGTGACGATGCCGAGCCGACAGCGGTAGCAGAGTAAGTGTCGCTACCCGAGACGGAGAGCAGTCCGGCTGTTACGCGCTTGGCCTGATTATTCTGGTGTGCCGTATCCGGCGTGTCGAGATAGATCGAGTTATACACCTTCACTTTCTTAAGAGTGGTCATCTGATGATTGTTAACACCGCTCTGGTATTATATTTGATCACGTATTTCACTCCTAATATCACCCTAACTCAATACACGCCCCTAATTTCACTGTTTGGGAATATCCATTTTGATCTTGCATCTGTCGATTCAATTGAATAAGTTGGGATGTTAAATAATATGCGATCTGTATCACTGCAAAGGTCAACATCATCTTCGTGGTGTTTTGTCTTCGACACAACTTGAATGTATGATATTGTCACACAATTTCTTGAATCAAAATTCATTAGTGAATGATTTAGGATCAAATTAGTTTACAAACGGTAAATATTGTGTAACCATATTTGGCAGTTTCAGCTTTGAAATTTTCTTTATATTTCACTCGAGTCATAGTTGGTAAGTGAAGATAATACTTTAATTTTTTTTCTTATGTACGAAATACCTCAAAATAAAATTTTATGGAAGACACAAACATTTTTTATTTTTATCCCATTACTTTTACGAGTATTAATTATAAATTAAAAGCGAATTAAGATATTTGATTATAAAAGAGATCGAGAGTTTAATTGGTCGAAGATTCCAGTTAAAAAGTAATATAGAATTCAGAATATGGAATCTAACAAATATGCATAGGTTATTTTCAATTTCGGATTAAATCAGCATCCCTAGAATGTTGAATGAATAGGAAAAGTACATACATTGGTGGAACCTCCGTTTCTTGTGTGCCTAATCAAAATTATCCAATATTTTTTTAGATCAGTATCAGCAATAATCTTATTTCTAATGTTGGATTAATATCCTGTTCAAGTTAGTATTCAAAAAAATATTTATATAAGCCTTCTATATATTGTCATGAATATATGCATTGATAGCTGGCAGCACCGTAAGTAATAAAACGAAGTGAAGGTTGAGTTGAGCGGGCGGCAGGTGCGTGTGTACGGTTAGTCGCTTCAGTTGAGTTCAGGCACAGAACACTTGTAGAGGATGTCTTACGGGCGGCCTCCTCCTCGCATAGACGGCATGGTCTCCTTGAAGGTGGACAACCTGACGTACAGAACCACGACTGAGGACCTGCGCCGGCTGTTCGAGCGCTGTGGCGAGGTCGGTGACATTTACATCCCGCGCTCCAGAGTCTCCAGGGAGTCGCGCGGCTTTGCCTTTGTCAGGTTAGTCTGCTCTTTGCTTCTTCTACTATCTTTATTAACCTCCACTTTATACACATATCTATATTTGCTCTCAGATTTTGACCAGTGTCGGCCATGAATATTTTCATTTATTACTCTTCTTTTCATAAACTTATCATTGATTTTAGTCACACGACGTGCTTATGTGAATATCTACTATTGTTTTTAATAAATTTTTCAAAATATGTTGCTTCTAAAAATATAACAAGTGTCAAAAAGTGATATACAAAAAAATGTATTAATAATGGAAACAAATTTGAACCCAGATTATATTAGAATGAAAAGATATGAATCTCAAAGATAATTCATCAAATAAAGAGCACTGATGAAAAAAAAAGACTTTGAGAATAGGTTTTGATGACCTAAAAGCTAATAATAGTTGTAAAGAAAAAAAATATGGTTTTGAGAGTTTATAAATGGATATTTGTAGGTTTTATGACAAACGCGATGCTGAAGATGCATTGGATGCCATGGATGGTAGAATGTTAGATGGAAGGGAATTGAGAGTACAAATGGCTCGTTATGGGAGGCCGACATCTCCTTATCGCAGTAGCAGACATGGCAGATCTGGCCGAAAGAGGTACCGTTATCATGTTGTATTCAATTTGCTGTCAACATGTGTATTATATTTAATGTCTATCGATAAAATGAAATAACCTTGCATTATTTTATGTAAGCGTACCATATTTAATGATCGATTATAGGTCTTATTCCAGGTCAAGGTCTCGTTCACCAAAACGCCGCTCCAGGTCTAGGTCTCGATCTCATTCCCGTCATCGTTCCTACAGCAAATCCAGATCTCGATCCCGTTCCGATTCTAAGAGCAGCCGTGGCCGATCCCACTCTCGAACCCCGCAAAGTCCCAGGAAATCTCGATCTGGTTCTCCATAAAAATGGTATGATTTTAATTTTCGATCAATTCAATTGAATAAAATATTACCGAGAAATTAATTGATAATTGTGCATAATTATAAAAAATACAATGAGTGTCACACAAAACCATTTTTTTGATGAATTTCAATTCATAAAAAATAAATAAGTTTCTTGATATTCCAGGTAACGATTTGACGGATTCTACTAATTTAATGATTCAAATAACTATAGAAGTACTTACCATGTTTCATGTGTCACCCACCTATATTAAATTTTGAAAGGATTATGGAGGAATCATTACCTTATGTATAAGCAAATATATAAAAGTTACATGTAATGTCTTAGCTGTTAATTTGAAGTAAATTGTGTACCGCTTTGATATATTTTCAGTTAAACAAATAAATATAGAGACGCAAATGTGTAATGCCCCTGTTTGCAAAATAATATTGTTCAGCTCTGTACTCTGTATTATATTTTATGACAAATGTTTTTAATGTATGTAATGTATTTTTATATGTGTATTATGATTAACTTGGGTGTTTTCACTGTGTCAGGCCCAGTGTGGCGGTAGCTGATGTTACCTGTGCTGTTTGAGCATACGGCAAGTATTATGGCGGTAAAGTGGAGCGTGTTGTAAGGCAGTCCGGCAGACTGAGAGCAGTGTCGCTCTGCCTTGGCGAGTCAGCCGCTTAACCTGTTCATGCCGTACATTGCTGACATCTCGGTATAATCCACAATACTTACCGTTTGGTTATTTCATTTGGTTACTTCCAAATAAATTCATTACTTAATACATTTTCAAACAGTTATTTTGCTGTTGACAGTTTACACCACTCGATGTGTCATTTTTATTGTTCATTTTATTTATATCATCCTTATTTTACAACTACACAAAACATAATGATAATTACATTATTGATGATGTGATCTTGATATAGGCCGGCGTGCAGCAGGCCGATGCCGTCTCGGGTGTTTTGCCGATTGCTGCTTGCTGATCGTCAGATTTATTTGCTGTATTGTTTTATTATGATTGTATTTAATATGCATACATATTTGAGAGGGGCAGAAACAATCATTTCCGACGGGATAATATTATGTTTGGTAACATACTTTATTATCTTTGCACTGATGTTGATGTCGTGGAATCCACACTTGGCCGGTGTTTTCAAATGAATTTGTACTACTTATAAGCACTTTGTTAAAATATCAATAAATAAATTACTTCAATTAATTGTTGTATTTACTTTTAAATAACCTATCAATGCAACAACCAAAAAAATATTCTACAAGGATAAGTTTTAGCCAAATTAAATATTGGCCTCTATGTTCAAGCAATCAAATAAGTGGAAGGAACTCCTATATCTCAGTCAACTTAGGAAGAAAAAGGGCCAAACCTCGGAATTTCTGCTTAGAAGCTGTAATTTTGCATACACCTTTATTTGGTGGTCTGAAAAATCGAATGAAATCAGGTGACGGATTTGGAAGTTATTCGAAGTCAAATGTAAATTACAGCTTCTTTGCTAAAATTCCGAGGTAAAACCCTAATTTTACTGGGCCACTATACAAGTTTTTGTAGATGAAACTTACAAAAGTAAATACAATCGCTGTTTTGAAATTTTTCGGATTTTCATTCACTTTGTACAAGTAATACTAGAAATACCCCTTCCTTTTTACATATTTTGGAATAATATAACAAAAAAAAATCCAAAATGATTTTTTCATATTTTTTACCCTTTGATAGGCAACTGAATATTACCAGCTAAACTTTATGATAATAAGTAAGATATTAAAATTATTATAAAGTATTGTTCAAATATAGTAAAAAAATAAATTGTCGTATTAGTAAGTGAGAGTGCGTATCATTCAACTGTCATCTGCCATGTGCGCTTGACTTGTAGCAGAATGTCGTTCTTTTTAAAAGGAAAACCTCGTCAGGGATCCAAAAGAAAGTTTCAAGATGACAGAAAAGGCAGAAAAAAAATAAACAAGGCAAACAATTTGAACGGGTTTGAAGATGAAGAAATTGACAGTGATGTGGATGTCAGAGACGTTGCCGACAAGGAAACATCCTCGGATGAAGAGGAAACCGCACAAGAGAAAAAGGTCAGATTAGCAAAATTATATTTGGAAGAAGTGAGGAGAAGAGAAGAAGAAAGAGGTGACGAAGAAGACCAAGAAAGAGCTGTAGGCAAGGCACTGAAGGATGAAGCACTTGAAAGTAGAGGACTACTACATATAAAATTAGCGGATCAAGTCAGCGCCCCTTCCAGTGAAGTCATCTCCATCCTGAAGTGTAAGGAACAACGTCTTCCAATCACCTGTGCTTGCTTGACTGCAGACGGGGAAATATTATTCACCGGTTCCAAGTGTTCTTCAATAGTCAGATGGAATTTAAAAGAGAGACGGAAGACGGCTATTTCCAAATTCTCCCCTGGTGATCGTCATCAACCCCAGTGTCATCGTTCAGCCGTTTCTGCTTTGGCTGTTAGTGCAGATGGCAATTGGTTAGTATCTAGTGAATCAAATAGTAAAGATATACACGTGTGGAATGGCCAAAATCTAGTTCATTATAAACTTCTCACTGGTCACCGGGCTGCAATCACTGGTCTAGTATTTCGTAAAGACACTTTGACATTATATTCGTGTAGTGAAGACAGGTCCGTTAAGGTGTGGTCATTGCAAGAAATGGCATATGTGGAAAGTATGTTCGGTCATCAGAGTGGCGTGGTTGCCATTGATGCTGGATCTAAAGAAAGACCGGTGACTGTGGGCGGAAGAGATAGTTCGGTACGCATATGGAAAGTCCCCGAAGAAACCCAGCTTGTATTGAATGCTGCCAATGGCGTATCTGTCGACTGTATCAAATTAATTGACGATGATCACTTTGTAACGGGAGCTGACGATGGCACAGTTTCAATATGGAGTTCTACACGCAAAAAGCCCTTGTGCACAGTGTTGTTGGCTCACGGCTCTGAAAATGGTTTACCTCGTTGGATTTGCAGTGTTGCTGCTGCAAGAAATTCAGATCTAATAGCATCAGGATCCCATGATGGCTTCATAAGATTGTGGCGCGTTACAAATGGTTATCGTAATTTAGAATCTATTTTAGAAATACCTGTAACAGGTTTTGTTAATGGTCTTTTATTCTCACCAAACGGAGAATTTCTTACGGTGTTGGTGGGTCAAGAGCATCGTTTAGGAAGATGGTTCAAGGTGAATAAAGCAAAAAATAATGTATTAATTATTCCTATAATCAAAAGATGATTGTAATATTTTTACACCTCCATTGACATTGTATTTTTGAATTTATATGTTATATAAAAAGTATAAAAATCTTCATAAAACTCTTTCAATGAATTAAGGTCTTAAATAAAAATCAGTAAGTAGGGTAACCCTGTTCACAAGAAATTATATTTATTAACAAGTATAAAAGGCACAGGTTTAAAATTAACAAAAAATTCTTCAAGTAGATAAATGTGAAAAATTGTGTGGTGAAACAAAATTATGGATATTGATTAAGGTTTATTCATCCGGCGGGTTGTCAAAATAATCAATTTTTGGCTTTGCTGGTTCCTTAGAAGTTGATCCTAGAGTTGCCCAAGCACTGCCGCTAAAAGAAAATGTTTGAATGCATTTCTTATATTGACTAATTTTCAGTACACCAAAAAATTATTTCATAATTTATGTTGCATATAATTTGAAAGTATGTAATAAGTAATTACAAACCTATTGGAAGATTTGAGGATGTTACTGGTAGGGCGTGTTGAAAGGGTGGAAGAAGATGCTGAAGAAGACAATGATGATGATGCCATTATCGGTCCAGGTACACGCCGTTGACCTTTATCACGTCGGATAACTTCCATGAGGCTCAATGCTGGGAGCCATGACTAAAATATTAAAAATTAATTTTTTTTGTAATGTAGTTATTTTTAATTTCAAAAATGATACCTTTTCTCTATAGGCAGTGGCTACAATGTTCCTGTAAGGTTCCGAATCGTAAGCTACACTCTCACAACCAAAATGTTGGCACATGTCATGAATAAATTGACGTTTCTGCCAATTCATCGGTTGAAAAGAATGACTTCGTGTCTTTTGCTTCGACTAAAAATATAATCAAGCAATTAAATTTTGATTCACAACTATCTAAATGAATCTCATACTTTTTGCGCCAATAAAACTAATTGACTTAAGCTTTCGTGTACTTTGTTGCAAAAATTTTCTTCTCTTATGGCGAATTGCTTTAAAGAATCAGAATATCGTGGTATAAGTTTGGCTGATATGTCAGGGTTGCGTATTTGTAAACCTATAGCCAGTCTACGATTGCGATCTTCTACTTGGCACTCATCATCACATTCTAACCTGAAAATGTATATACATTAATATTTATATATTGTGTATGATGTGGTTTTGTATTAACGCATACGTAGTAGTGTTGTTTCCCCTGGATATGAGAGCATTGATATCCACTGGTTGGCCAGTGGGTCCTATGAGAGTCATTCCGCCAGCTTGTAACCGCCCCAGGTCTTTCATGTTTTCTGAGCAAATACGTTGTTGTTTGCGTCTTCCACAAGCACAGCTTGACTGTACCATAACTTTGCACGCCGAATTAGATGGGCATAAGCCTTCATGTCCACATTGAGCAGCGCAGCGATGACCGCAGCTTCCCCGTATTACTTCACATGGCTGTTTACAACTACAAAATAAAATACATAAATATTAAAAATCCAATTGAAAAAGAGTTGTGTTATTGCAATAGGGATTAGCAAAGAAAAACTATTCATGGTAACGAGGAAAACTTTTTTCAATTTTGTTGAATGACAAACCACTGATGATAATTGCACACTTTGAAAGAGGAATTTTAAATGTTTCAAACGTCTGTCACTCTTTTGGTGATGTATGATAAGTGACTTTTCAGCAGTATAGATAAATGGTAGAATTCTTCCCAAAAGATGTAATTCCAATTATTTTTGATGTGCTCATGGAGCGTCGGTCGATATTTGTGGAGGCAGAATCACATACATTGACTATGCTACTCAAATAGCAAAGTATTCTATGGAATCAATTATAGCTTACATTGTTGGACATTCGCCTTTGTGACAAACTTCAATGCATTTATGTTTTTTACAGGACAGTTCTCTACCGCAAGGCATCCCACAAGAAAATTCTTCTTGGTGGCAAGGAATAGTTTTTCTCATCTATGGACAATAAAATTGATAGAGATGTATATATGAATGAAATTAGTAGTTATTTAAAATTCAAATCAACCTCATGTCGCCCATAGCAATATTTTTGAGTCAATACAGCGCAGGGTGGACAAGCTGATGGTGCCGGATGGCAATTATGAAGAGGTTGATGACCACAAGGTCTCACTTCCGGACAGGGCCGTGAACATGCAGGAGGTCTAGCTCCACATTCCACAGGGGGAAAACGAACAGCGGCACCGCATCGACATCTCAATTCATCAAAACCTTATTAAAAATATACAATTAAATTATAATCATAATAACAAAAATTAATAAACAAACTTACTGGTTCTCCAACAAGTATCACAATGGCCACTATGACAAGTGGCATCACATTTATGAAGTCCACATGATAATGTACGAGTGCAAGGTAATGTGCAACGGTGTTCAATATCAATGCAGCAAAGTATTTTACATCTGTGCTTGCCACAGGATTGTTTCTAAAAATAATTAATAAATAAATAAAAAATATGATATGAATGTAGTCTTTGAAATATGTGTATTAATTTACCTTGGTACATTTTTTCTCACACCTCACATTGAATTTTTCCTTTTCCAAATCAACACAGCATATATTTTTATTAATGTGACCACACCTACATGGCACCAATGTTTTCTTATCACACGGCGGACAAGCTCCTATAGCAACAGAATAGAAAAAAGTTTACAATTAGAAATTCTGGAAAAAAGAATTATTTAGTTCAATTTATGATTAAATTACCACAATTAAATTCACCACTAATAAAGAAAAAAGTTACACATGTGTTTAAATAATTTCTATTATTTATAGAGAACTTTGACTATATTAATAAAGTAATAATTACCATCGTGACATTTTTTAGAGCAAGTGTGTTTAGCATCAGATGAACCACATTTAAGAATTTTTGAGCAAATCTTTCCACATTTTGGAATTTCCTCTAAACATGATAACCTTTTTTGCTCCTTGGTAAGTCTGTAAACAAACAATAACACATCAAATATAATTAATCGAAAAGTATTTGAATAGCTTATGACATCAATATTTACTCACTGAGTTTGGCCGCATGGACATTTTGTAATTTTTTCTGGTATGAGAGAGCATTCTTCACAAGGGCCGCTGTGACATACTTTTGTACACTTGTGATTACCACAGTTCAAAGTTTTGTCACATGTTTCGTTACAGCTGAAATCTGTAATATTGATTGTATCTAGAGTGCATGGCACAGCACGCTTCTCCTTTTTGATACAATTGCAAACTAAACAATAATTTTTTTTTTATTATTATGAAAGAT
This sequence comes from Agraylea sexmaculata, assembly GCA_022606485.1. Lineage (NCBI taxonomy): Eukaryota > Metazoa > Arthropoda > Insecta > Trichoptera > Hydroptilidae > Agraylea > Agraylea sexmaculata. The sequence goes on along the minus strand of JAGTTH010005625.1, from coordinate 118,410 downwards.
GAACACATCATATGAAAATTCAAATAAAAATACCTTGCTCGATGGATTTTTGACAGGGCTGGCAAGAGCCGGAATGACACTTTTCTTCACAAAAATGAGTTTTGCAATTTAAAGATTTTCCACATACATTGCTGCACAGTAAAGGCTGTGTATTTGAGCATCGTACCCATTGAGATGTGACACCACATTCGCAATACCTGGTAATAATAAATTTTAGATACAAAACCTTAATTAACAATGTTTTTTGGTTGAAAAACTACACATACTTTTGGATAGTAGCTTCACATTGGGGGCAAGGGCCAGGATGACAAAGCAAGATACATGCATGTCGATTGCAAACAACTGTCTTTCCGCAAGTATCACCACAAGTGTGAGCTGTATCAGCACCACGACACCACTCCGGGTTCATCTGTTTACCGCAGAAGCATAAATAATCATGTGGGATGTCGGTGGCTTTGTTTTGACAAGCTGGGCATCGCCATTGACCCTCTGTAATCAATTACAATTGTAAAAATACAAATTTTTATTTTCATTTAATATTAATCACCTGTTAAACTACTAGTAGCCCATTTTATTACACATTTTAGATGAAGAACGTGGAAACAATTAGAGCATGACCAAACATAGTCACTTTGACGAACTCTTTCACAACAAACTAAGCACTCCAAAGTGCCTCTATTCAGCTGTTCTGTTAGTCGTTCTCGTTGTGTTATTTCAGTGTCATTTTTAACTATGAGATAAAAATTAAAATGATTAGAAAAATGTAAATAAAAATGATTACTTCAAGTAAATTTACTTTTACCTTTTGACGATTCTTTTTTAATATAATTATCGAACTTAGGCTTACGAGAAGACGATCCTTGATTTTTCAAGTTGTCGTCATATGTGTTCGAAGAAAAAGAATTGCGAGTTTCTGTATCAAAATTTCTTTGTGAATCCTTGTGTCTAAATGTTTCATTTGTATTATAAGAAGATTTATATTTGTATCTTCCATTGGTATTATCTTCTTCAGAATATCTATCATTGTTATAATTTTTATTATTGTAGTTTCTATTAGAATTACTTGAATCTTTTTTCACTTCATTCAATTTGTGTTTATCTCTGTTGCCATTTGCCATTTTATTTCTGGGATTTTTATTCTTAGAATTAACTTCTTCTAGGTTTACACTGCTTCCCCCGGCATCATTACTTGGATTGTCGTTTTGGCGACCACTGTTATATACTGTGAATGATTTCATTTCAGATTCATTATTATCAATTTCACGCAACCTCCAATTATTTTCACTGGATTTTCCTTTGGATTTCCATCTATCATTTTTTGAAGGTTGCTTGACGTTCTTAAAAGAAGTTCCAGGCTCATTGTGCGTGGTGGACACGGCCAAGTTTTGAGGAACAAACTCTTTGGCATAAGGGGTGAGTTTAGTAGTAGTATTTACTACATCATTTGTAGAAGAAGTCGCCATGTTCTGAGACGATTTAGAATTAAAATTTTTTGCCTTCGGTTTATTAGCTGTTTGTGAATGTTTTGATGATTCTGGAATAGGCAGCAAGGGTTTTGATCCATTTTCTTCAATATTGACAGATTTAGGATCTTTGTATTGTGTGTAAGGCACTGCACTGTTGGAATATGAAGTTGCACCATTGAAATATGTATTTGGGTCCATTGAAGGTTGAGGGTCTATAGGTCTTGTATAACGAGTATTTGAAGAAATATTTTGGTTTGATGGTGAATAATTTGAGTGGTTTGGCTCTGGAGGTCGAAACTGATTAAGAAACTCGTTGAAGCCAACATACTGCTGAGGATTATTGAATGGCAAATTCAAATGTTGCTGGTTATAATATGAGGATTGATTGTAATTCCAATTGTTTTGTGGATTTGCTCCATACATTTGGCTATTGACATTATACGGCGGTTGTTTGCCTGGTGGGTTACTGCCATTCCACTCGGACATTTTTGAAAAACTATAATCAGTCAGGCAGATTGATGACTGTTGTAACGATGATATATGTCCGAGTAGAAAGAATATTTGAAATTCAGGTCATTTGCGAAGTAGTTATTAGTACCTATAACAATAAAAACATATTATGCATTCGTCTTTTTATTTTTGGTTGCAGTGCAATAAAACATATGTATTTATAGTTTTATCGATACGGTAAGTTTGTTTAATTTTTTTTGAGATTTAATATATGAAGCAATCGAAAGAGAATAATATTTTTGAGAAATTTACATGTGATGTCGCGTTGCTGGTGTGGTTGATAATGAACATGGAAAAAATCTATCAGTAATTAATTTTTTCAAGGTAAAATATGATATTAATTAATTTACTCACTAACTAAACTAAAAATAGAGAAGCTCTGGGGCGGGGCTACAGCAGAACACAGGTTTCACGGGAATGTCTTCTGTCAGCACATGACAGCTGCTCTGCCACTCTGCATGCATACATACATAATTTATTCTCAAAATTTTATTTATTTTTTTAACTTTTGTTTAACGGTAGCACCATCGGTATTTTTAAATTACACTATTTTTTATATGTTTAAAAATATTATAAATATGTATCTTAATTTTTATTTTAAGGTATTCGCTTTATTAATTTTTTACTATGGTAATGTAGAATAATTTGGCAACAGATTCAAAATTGGCTGAGTTGAAATAAAATTATCGTAATTTTAATAACACTGTCGATAAATTCTTCACACTATTCGTTGAACTTGGAAGCTACTTGTAGTATACTTATGATTTTTTAAATGTAATATAAATTGATAAAAAGAAATTAGGAAAAATAAATCACAAAAACCATCGTATGTACGTAGATAATCAACGATAAAATCGAAGGATGTGTGTTCACTATTTAGTTTTACATAGGTAGGTAGGTACCTACTTATTATTACGATGACCTCCATTTATAGCGTGTTGAGCATTCGCTTCTAAAATGGGGATGAAATAATTTATATATCTGTAGGTTTGGTAAATGATATATGTATAATTTAAAAGAAAATCAAAGCATTTGTGTTTTGGATAGCCTCTTATTCTCGATTGTACAAATTAATATGAATTTAAAGGGAAAAATATTGTAAAGTATGCATTTAGAAGGATAATTTAAATAATATCCAATCATAACCAGACGCCTCAATCAACATTGGCACTTTTTGTGAAGATATCGTAGTTGATTTATCAGGCTAGTAATCTAAGTTAGTTATCGGTATCACCAAATTAGTATAAATCATAGATATAAACATTAGATATCGCATTGGATATAAATAATTCGTGTCAATTTTGTGTAAATCCGTATTGTTGCACTCTTCTCTCCTATTCGATAAAGGCATAAGTGTGTCTCCCTCACTCAACACATTTCTAGAGACCACTGAAAGTGGTTGTGACAATACTTTGGTGATTAAAACGCAATAATATTTTAAAAATGTTAAAGAAGTAGTCTTTGGTAAAAACTGAGCGTAGATGTATTTGATTGTATGTTTGAGTCCATATGACATGTAGTAACAATGCATTTACCCATTTTACTGTGAAATATAACTGAAGATATGAAGAGACATGTTTACAGTATAATGTTTGCCAGGTAACAGATGTTTTTGACCACTTGATCCACTTGAAAAAACCACGCATTTAGCCACTCATGCGATATCTTATGTTCATGTATATAAATTGTTAAATTATTTAATGATTGTGAAGGAATTGGGGATGAATTTCATAATATAATTAAGAATGAGAAGGTAGAGATAGTTGTTGGAAAGGAAGCTTTCACTGAATAATAATAGGAATTGGACTATAATGAAAAAAATTATCGAAATAACTTCCCAATTCAAGAGTAGGTATCTCAAGCCTGGCTGTTCGTAACATTCAATTTAAGTTAATCCAAAAATATCGTTAATAATATCAAATTTATTATTAACTGATATGAATCCCTGTCACGTAATGTTCAAAAGCTGGATCTGGATGTTTCTGTTTTCTATTAAAATATATAATTTTATTTGTACGTAAAATAATGTTGGATATTTGATTGAAAATCCTCAATGAGGTCGACACATAATCGATAGGTCGACATTGAAATATTCCTAATATCAGTCATGTTTGCACGCACACTCACGCCCTCAAATCCATTCAACAATTGACTCCAATCGTGATAAGTTATTCCATTAGAATACCGTAGGATTCATCGATCATTGAAATTTTTCACGACTGTGTTTCCTAATGTTATAATTTTTAATTATAATAAGAAAAGTTCACACTTCAAGCATGCCGTTTTTCGCAAAAGATGGGATGCGCCCCTAGTGGCGATTCGGCAATGTCTAGAGATCCAACATATTACAATCAAAATACAAACGTAAGTAAATATAAACTATATTCTTTCAAAAATATTTGAATTAGTTAAACACGTACCAATAGAGCCTCATTCCTGATCCCATTAAAATTGATAAAAAATAGGCAGGAAAAGATAAACTCATGACGGCTTTATTTAATTTCCGTTTTCTAAACGCAAGCAATCATAGCTAAGGGCATCTAGATTGGTAGTTTAGAATGTCGCAGAAACACTAAAAATATGTTTTTTAATGACAAACACAATAAGTATTCATTTTTACCAAAAAAAATACCATTATTCTCTCTATGTCACGAGTTTTATTTAAAGCGACAAGATTAATAAACATTTATTCTGAATAAGACGCTTTTTAGTAATGTTTATTTTATGATTTTAGAACGAGACATTGGCACAGGCATTTGTGAGATTAGAAGAAACAATAATTCGGTTAGAATCCGAAGCACCCGCAGCTAAATTAGCTGTCATTATTCCCAAAATACATATTTTACAACAAGTGAATACATTTTCAAAGAAGATTAATATTGAGTATATTCTAGATTGATGCGTTTTGAACATGTTTTAGGAATTGATATCGGAAGAGGAGAATTTTTCAGGTTACCCCTCTGAAATTGATCGAGATGAGTCAATGTTACAGGTAATAATTTTCGTGGAGAAATACATATATTTTGAATAAGGTTTAATTGTTATAACATTGATAGGTGATCGACGATCTGCAATTATTAAATAATCCACAGAAGGCCGCTGAGCACGAGGAATTCATCGCTAATATTAACAGACAGGTAAAGTATATTGATTAAATTGTAAATGTTCAAATAATGTTTAATATAAATTTTTGAAGATTATAATGAAATTGAATCGTGAATGTGTGGAAGCTAGTTTTAAAGATTTGGCTACCTCAAAGAAGAAGCTTGAAAGTGATGTTACTAGCTTGCAACGGCTGTACATGGAACAAGATTCGTTATTAGGTAATCTAACTATTGTTTTATATTAGATTATGGTTAATTTGTTGTGGTTTTAGAGTCGGTACTGGGAAACCAGTATGGTAGTTCTGAGGAGAGGAGTTTGGAGGCAGAGTTAGGAAGAGTCAGAGCTCTTAGAGACACACTGGCTGGAGGAGCTTTTAGTTGGACCACAGCAATTAGGCATTCTTCTAAAGCTCATACATTAGCCAAACAAGCTTTATTATCCTGGGAAAAAATACTACAAGCAAGGTTATATTATAATCACATACAACCGCTTTGCACTGATTTACTCATATGCATTTCAGGAGTCTCAAAGAAATGGTTCAGCTGGGAACTGACACAAGGAGAAATGTATGCTTCGCCATGGCTGAAATTAAAGCTATCAAATCTTCTCTGCCATCTACAGCTTTACCACACTGTACTCCAAGACAATTACAGGCTCTCTCATTGACTATGGATTATATGTTTTCTGATATGCACTCTGAAGATAGGTTAGTTTGTATGAAACTTGCAATTATTACGACACGTGTAAGTCTTGTTTAAAATTTTCACTATCGATCAATGAGTATGATTGTTGTGTTGAGCTTTATTTATTTCGTTAATTGTAATACAGCAAAACTATTTCTAAAACTAAAGCAAGCAGAGTAATGAACAGCATAGGATTTATTTTAAATGCAGTGTACATACTCACATATGTCAATGGGTTGGTGGTCTTTTTCCAAAATGTGTTATTAGAAGTTGATGATACAGATCCATAATTTATAGACATGGCTATGTTCAAAGTCCCAAAAGTACCAACAAAAAATAAACAGTCAATTTAATATTGTATATTAAGATTTTCATACTATTGAGATGTTTAAAATGTTGTTTTCTATATGCATACAACAAGTCTCCACTAAACCATCGATACTTTTTTGACTTATTCCTGTAAACATAGGTAATATTTACTATAATTTCAGGTACAAGCATGCTACGAGAATATTTAAAGGATTCAGCGAGCGGACCGTTGCGCTTTCAAATTGGATTAATGAGGTGAGTTTAATAGAAAATTGTATTAAATATTCATCTGAGATATATATGATTTTTTGTTAGGTTTTACAGACAACTCTTCAATCTGACTTGAATGACGTTGAAGACAAAGTGAAAAGTTTATCGAATAAACTGAGAGCGGTGAGAGTTAATTTAATTGCGGTTAAAGGATTAACAGATGTGTATTACAGACGTCCAAAATAACTTATATATTAACTCTTGTCAATTTATCATTCAATAAAACACTTTGATTAATATAAAATTTTACATTTATTTTATTTCCCAAAAAGCATATTTATATACGGATATCATAAAGACAATAATATAACTATTTTAATTAATACATGTATAATATAAACACTTAAATGCAAGCCTGTTGTGAATGACGACAAATGGAACGGATGATTTCGCACAAGTAACTTCATACAATTCCTTCAGTTATTGAATGTTTTACACAATTGGCTATTGAAGTAATCATATTGGAGAAATACTACAGTTTTGTCATAATAAATTGTAACGTTTAATCTACTGTAGAATACTTGAGTCTTGTCACACCATAAATAGGACGCCCACTGAGTTGTATATTATTTATAGCATTAAAATTATTTAGTCAGTACAGATCATACTAAAATAGTACACAATTGATGTCTGTATATGAAATATACATTATAGAGTATACGGATAAAAAAATATTTAGTGCAAAATATAGAGAAAGATGAGGCTGCGTGAGATGATGACACGAACGTACGAATTACCTTCCATTGACTTAATCATTAGAACCGATTTATAATTTTAGAAGAAGTTGGAGATGTATATATTATATTATAATCAGTTCATATGAATAAGCATACAACCTCGAAAGGCTTTCACCCTATAGTAAATAAAATATACGTACCGAGGGAGATAAAAAAATCAATACACGCTTATTTATCATGATGAAAATAGTCTTGCAGTTTATATAGTGATAAAGTGGTTTTTAGCTACACAAATATCTATGCATATTTTAGTTAAAATGAAGAATATTTAACCAGTAGGTGTTTTTCTCATATAACTCACTCTTATGCTTACAGGGAAGTCATTTTTGAAAATACATAAACACGGTATTGAAATTATTGTAGAATGTCTCATTTTAAATATTTATAGCATATAATAATTCATTATAATTTAATGATTTGGTCAAGGTTTACAGGCAGGCTAGACATCAATGACTATTTCAATTGTCAATGTTGCATACAAACCTCGACTAAATAATTAAATTTGCAACAAAAAAATGTAAAAAAGTACATATTCAAACGATCTACAAAATCAGATTTTAGACGGAATTTTGAAGATTACTTTTTTACAAATCAATAAAAAGTGCTTTTAAATAATAATATTTTTTATAAGACAAACATACTGACTTAATCAGAAGATTATTGTTAAAATAATAAATAAGAAATTAATCATTTAATTTGTTAAAAGGTGTATCATTCATTGTTTTGTCTCCCCCAGTATTTTTATATACATACACATACAAAATTATACATATTTGATTCAAATATATATGAAAGTATGCTATTATTAATAAAGATAAACTTTGAAAGACCAGACAAAAATAATCGATCTCAATAAGTATCGGCAACAAGAATAATTAATAACTTATCCAGAACCATATTGTCCACATTACGAACTACTGATAATAAATGTATAAAATCAACAACAATAAATGTTAATAGATAACAAGAGACTCCAAGTAACACACACATGATAAATATAATATGATATGACTTAACTATGAGATTGTGATCTCCATACATGTTTGAGAGGGTCAAACTAATATTAATGCATAATATGTAATTATAAATTACGTTCAATATTGTCATAGTCTCTATCAGTTACATTACAACCTTAGGTTCACTCTTCGACATTCGTGTACATATTCAGTTTCTTTCAGATATGTATCGATCCGATTCATCGTGTAAATACTGTATAGAGTACTGAAGTCATCAAACATCAAATTTGCGTCAATCAGTGATGATAATTTGTGTATAAATCAATTCGATATGTATGTACGGTCTACAATTTGTTCGTGGGTATATCAATCAATTCAATTCTAAAAATGTATAAATATTTAATATGTATGATTTGATAAACATCATTGAGAAAGATGATCGGAATTATATGCTCTTCTAATCATCTCATTGACAAATGATATGCTGTTAATATTGTGTTACATTATAATATAAATAGTGATAAAATCTGTGAGAGAAACCCGTCTATATCCGATGTGGGCCAAAATGCCATTAAATAAACAAAAGGATGATATCCCATGGACTTTCTCGAAAGCCAAGAGATTTTTCGAGATAGTCGATGGAATCTAAGCGTACATTCACGATACATTATTATAAGAAACATCGAAGAGGAATAGAAAATATATTTGATGTTCTGTCGGAAAAACTGAACATTCATTTCACACGTTGATAAAGCCTTAAATTGTAGGATTACACATATTATAATGTTTACAAAAGTGCACGCAAACAAATAATATCTATTTTTGACATCAATATGGTTATATAAATATATCGAAACATTTATGTAGGTATATAATATTACGTTTACTGATTTAGCATATTATTTTCTAGTACAGTATTAGACACCGATCATCACCTCAGACCTTATGTATGGTACGCTGGTTTTTAAATCTGAAAATATATTTTTTATTATTAGTTTTCTGTAGTTTGAGCTTGAAAAATTATTCACGTTGTTGACTCACTTCATAATGATGAATATAACTGAAATTAGCACAACCAAAGCAATCGCGGCAATGAGTAATGCTAGTGCGTTTAGAAAATTTTCTCGGTTCGGAATTTGTTTCCCTGTGAAATTTAAATAATATATTTGATTATATAATATTTTTGACGAAATGATCGAGGAAATACCTGTAAATAGAAGATATGTCTTTTCAGGTTGGTCATCAATGTGTTGATAGTAGTCATCTTGGTCAGTTACTGCGGGTTCATCATTTTCTTCATTCCAATCGGCATCACTTTTGGTATCGTAAGATTCATTTTCATCTTTTGCATCACTGTCGCTGTTATTGCAGTTCATATATTCAAATACTTCATACCTGATAACGTCAAATAAATAAATATTACCACAAGTTGATTCTATATTCACACATTAACAAGAATCCTGATATTAAAATGGATTGTTGTTCCTCATATACACTCTTAAAAATAAATTTATTTTCTACCTTAACACGTTTTCAAGACATGGCGGTCCTGGAGGTTTGAATGATACTCTTTTTCTATATCGAACACCTTCCATATCGCAAGGAGACCATTGACTCCAAGGTGAATGACGACAATCATTATTACAGTCCACATAACAAGGTTCCTTTAAAAATAGTGTATTAACATCTAATACTTACATACATTTAGAAAAATCAATACCTCTAACTGTCCATTATCTGGAATATGTTCATCACAGAACGAGTTTGGCATTTCTTCTCTATTTGACTGTCTAACGCATGTCAAGTTTCGTACACGTGTTCCAAAACCACAAGCTACACCCTCCTATTTATTAATTATTTTTATTAAAATACGCAAAAACTAAAACAAAATGTAATAAATATCTTACATCTAATTGGCAATGTGAAAATGCAGACTTCTTTACAATATAACATGGAATTAACGGGCAGGGTACTTCATCTCTCAAATTTGCGGGACACGGACGTCCTGTTGCTGATGAATGCGTGAGTATTTTCCTGTGACGGTTTTAATTTATTAATTATTAATTGGTTTGTTCCCAATTTAATTCTTGTAAATTAAATTCACCTTGTTCGTGATATAAAATGAATGTCATCATTACACCCACACTGAGATGAATCCCATCGACTCCAATCTGAAACTTCGCAATCTATAGGGCAGTCAACGTAGCAAAACTTCTCACTGGGTCTAGTAGGACGGGAACGAGGCTAAAATGTAATAAATGATGAAGTTATATACATTAACAATATTTTTATTGATTTTACTTGACAGTTTTCTTCGTCTACTTGTCTGCCATCACTTCTTTCACAATAAATTGCACGTTGTTGAATACCCTCCCCACAAGGCGATCCTCCTAGAATAAACCATTTAAATTAGTATTTGAATATTTTGTATACATGTTTGATAAATGACAACCTAGAGGTAGACAAGATCCCCATGGACTCATTCGCCAGGCATAAGTGAAGCATGTTCTATTTAGAAGACAAGGCTGTGCCTGGATCAACGGTGGGCATCTGGATTGGGATCCCAATGAAGGTCTTAGTAAAACTCTTGTTCTGTCACGTTGATTTTGAGGTGAACATGGCTATAAATATATATATTTATAATGCAAGCTTTAACGACTTATAATAAGCTTTGAAATTTATCTAACCTTATCACAAATGCTCCATTCGCTCCAATCACTGACCACACAATCTCCTGGACAAGCAATATGGCACACATTTATATCAGGTGGTTGATTTTGTGGATCACACAAAGCATCAGCTACTGCGCCTCCAGTCGGTATTTCAACACATCTGAAATTATATTTAACGTAATGAAATTTATCAGAAATGACTTTTTTTATATATTGTTGCTAACCTTACGGCCCTGTATTGGTTCCCAGTTCCACAACCTAGTTCTCTGTGACCTGGGATCAATCTGCAAGTACTCCATCCACCCGAAATCCACGTATATTGAGAACATGGCTTACTGCATATCTGTAATTATTAACCCAAAATATAATCAGATGAAAATATATATTTTTTACATACGAAAATACCTTCGTTTGTTCTGTGAATCCACATGGACGACCGCCATTTGTTGCATTTATCAGTATATTCCTAGAATTCATGAAGTAAAATTTAATATTCATTCAAGTGAATTAAAAATTTAAAATATTAACCTTGTTCTTCTTTGGAGACTATATCCGCAAGTGTGGATTTCACAAGGACCCCATGAACTCCATTGACTCATTCTACAATCAACTGGACAAATTTCAGAGCAAACTTCTTTCACCAATCCTGCGAGCGCCGTGGTCGTCTCTAAAATTTAATGGAATGATAGAAAACAACTTATTTTTCATTTCGGCCAGTAAAAATTACCTAATCCTTCGACGTAGTTCTGGCACCAGTGTGGTTCCAAAAGATTTCCCGTGGAATCGATACAAGCTAATCTACGATATTTGGTGCCAACACCACATATTTTCTTGTCCACAAATCGTCCATTAATGTAAATATTTTTACTGAAAATATTATATGTTTTGTTAGAATAAATAATTTAATGTGATAATTATTAATATGTACCCGAATCTCAGATCCCAAGCGCCAGCTGGTGGAATTGATTGAACATAAAAGTCTGTAGGGGATGGTTTTATATCTTCTGTCAAGATGCAAGAAGACCACCCTCCTGGTATTTGAGCATGAGCTGTTCCACAGGGGCATTCGTGGCCTTCATACAAGACTGTTTCAGGACATGGGGCATCACCCAACTTCTTCCGAGATCTATTCCGTATGTACACGAATTATTGACTATTATCAAGCATCGTTAAATAAGTAATTTAAAAGCATACCTGGTACTGACTCCTTCACAACGCTTATCGCAATGAGACCAAGCTGACCAATCACTGAGTTGGCAACGGGTAGAACATTCTACGGTACATTTCATATGAGAAATTGGAGGTGGACCTTTCAAAAGACATACACCTGGGGCTACTTTATGATGTTGTAATGAACACCACACTCCTAAAAGAATATTACAGAATTAATAACAGATATTGATTATTAATTATTTTTTTTACCTCTAGTCATGAGTCCAGATCCACACTGATCTCCCTTAGCTAGTTTACAAGAAGACCATGCTCCATGAGACCAATGGGCATCGTTTTTAGATTGCATCATAGCCGAATTCTGCAAGCTACAAGCCCTTCTTTCTCTCAAAGCTCCACAGCCTTTTGTCCCACTGATTACAATGCGTTGTCTTTCTTGAACACCTCCATCCCTACCTAAAATATCAAATTATATGAGCTATTATAATAATATGTTATTTTATTAATACGAACCACACGCGGCAGAGCAATGAGACCAATCCGACCATTGAGATAAATGACATGGTATATTCTGTGGACAGTTTTTAGGGCATTCTCGTAAAGTTTCCGGTTGTTTGATTGGTGAACAACTGAAATAAAATTATAATTTAAATATGTAATTATAATATCCACTATTATATTATTATCGTAGTTTGACTTACAGTGAGTCTGAAACTCGTTTATCATTATTTTCCATGCACCAAACTTCTCTAGATTGATATAGTGGAGGTCCGCAAGTAACTTCATCATCTTCAGTTGATGAATTTTCAGACATTTCCATCCGATCATTATTATCATTCTAAAACACATATTATAAATTTAATTTGATTAATATTATTGCTGATGTGTGATTATGAAAATGTATATTACGAGCTTTATCAATGGCACGCAAGGTTGCCAAGGTAGAGGCAGCCAAGAATAGCCTTTACATCCATGGGTATTACAGGGTTCGGTCTGCACCAAAGATTCATCAGAGGGACAAGGTTCACCATCTGTATTTATATTAAGTATAAATTGATTTGTTTATACAGATTTTAATAAATAACATACCTTCTCCAGCTGGAGCTATAATTGTTCTGTTTCTATGCCTATGTCCACGTTGATGATACGAAGAGCAGGAATGACTGCAAGGAGACCAGGATGACCAAGCAGACACCACACAATCCATAGGACAAGCAGCTCTGCAAGGTTCTTCTCCTGGTGGTTTAGCTCCATCTCGAGCACATTGTTCATCTGGTACAGTGGCCTGATGATATATCATATTTAATATAAATCACTCGCAATATAATACATTTATGAACTCACCCCATGAAGGTTTTGACATAGAACCTGTCTTTCTCTCATTCCAGAACCGCACCCCGATTTTCTACCTATGGGTTGAGTACAAGGACCCCAAGGTTGAACGACCCATTTGTTACAAGTTGGTCGTAAGCATTTTTGAACCTCTATAAGTGCACCACATGGGGCACCTTCTTTCGACGCCGCGGTAATTACTCGCCGCTCTCTTTTTCTAAATCCTGAAATTGATGCTTTTAATAAAAATAAACATTAGGCGTGTACCTACTGAAACTGTTCGTGGATAACAAAATAGCTCACCGTTTGATGTTAGGACTTCTACTGGTGTCATGGGACATCCCCCGATAGGTTCACAAGGTCCCCAAGCACTCCATTCTCCAACAGTACAATCTCGAGGACAAGGTACCTGCAGAATTTAAGTAGTTTAACTAAAAGGGGTTAACTTTTTCAAACGCGGACAAGTCGTTTGTCTGGCTTCACTTATTATATTACATCCTATTTAATTTTGATTACCTCGCATCGTTGCAAAGTGAGGGGAACGGGTAATTGATCACAATAATGGTCAGGTAGAGGAGCTCCACCATTACCCTCACACCATGCAGTTCGTCTTTGAAGACCTCCACCACAACGACCTGCAGAGTCCTTCGATTGCCCAGCGTCATTTTCAGATACTGTGAATAAGTGAATAATTGATTGAAAATTTGCTGCGTGATGATGACGTATTAGTTTAATTAATCTTACGATTGAACATGGGTAGGAGTAGATCTTGCGAGTCATCAGCAGCATGACATGGACCCCACGGTGAAGGTACCCAGTGTGCCACAACATTCGATACATAAATGCTTCTGTTTCGTTCTTCAAGAGTTCCGCAATTTCTTCCAGTGCCTGAAAAAAATGTTTTGATTAATAATACTTTTACGTATCATGTAACGCTGAATTATTCTCGTGGAGATAATATTGTACCTTGAGGCAGTCTAATGACTGGTCTGGTCCTGACCAACACATGGGTGTCCTCCTCATAACAAGCGAGGCTCCAGTCAGACCATTGTCCGACATTACAGTCCTGGGGAACAATACACACTTGTCTGCGGCTCACATTTCCGGCGGCTGATGTTCCTGAACAATAGCTGAAACAATACATTCAGGAAATCACGAAACCGAATACCCATATGTGGCTTTTACCACAACATTAACCCAATACTTAGCGCACAATACGGCTTTTAATGAAACGTATTTTGGGAATTTATTTATTTTAATTAACTAATAAACTGACATTAAAAGTTATCATATGAATGAAGCTCCATTTGCGTAAAAGGATAAATAAAATAAAATATATTAATAATGTTATTTGATATAAAGTCGAAATTGTATTGATTATTTTAATATTCTTGGAAATTGGCATCCTTTTTTTTTGTTCATATATATTTTAGGGAAAAGATTTAAAATAGTCAGATTGACAGCCTGTTAAAATATTGACCGACTGTTAAAGTATTTTGTGTGAATATGTTTGCCTATATTAAGGCGCATCGATTTGAACAAATTATATATTTAGATGAAAATACAAGTACATATACATATATTATTATTTGAGTATAAATGTAGATTTATTTGTGCATTTAAATATGAAATTTTGGCTAAATATAGCTGTAGACTATTGTGAGGGAAATATGAATAGCTTTAAAATGTCATTTTTATTTTTATACTTGAAAGAGTTGTTTTTAGCATCGCTACATTTTAATATATAGCGAACGTTTTCGTTCCGAGATATTTCTTAAAGGCTCACTGCGAGTCGAGGTTTTATTGTGTTTGCTAATATTTTCCTGTTTTAAGTACATCTCCTACAAAGCTCGAGTCTTATGGGCGTATTCTTGTTGATAAATTATGTCTAGGTGGGTGCGAGGGAAGCGTAGTAATACTGAAACTTAGCGTAATATCTTTTAGAGGAGCTGAAAGGAAAGTTTCAGCTATACAAATGGAAGGTAGGCAAGTCAACGGGGGACTTCTCAATAAAAGAACGCTATTGTATAATTTTAGTCACTGGAATGAAGCTCGACACAAAGTAAAATTATTTTTGTTTCTATAAATGATCATTCACTGGACCCACAAACACAAAGGGTATTAGTTTATTTTTAGCTCAAATATTCTTTAAAAAAATAAGAAAAACAAGTGGGAAATTAAATTAATAATGTGTGCATATTAAATACTAATAATTGATATATATTATGGCATCAATGGGAATAATAACGGTCATTATCGAGGGTTATGGGCATAAATAATTTTTTATCGGCGTCATTATTTTGGTGCTTACGAAGTTTGCAAGCGGCTCAGTTTCCTGTGTAAATCATAGAATTCCTTATCAATTGCCGAAAATTAATTCAATTAAATGAAACTCATCCCATTGTACAAGTTTTGGAGCTGTAAAGTCACTTCGTGAAGGGTGGAAGCTTCTACGAATCCCATTCGGAAATTTCATCACCACCTGTGGCACATGCGATGAATTTTAAAATGAAAGAAACATCTGTCGATTATTCGGGAGTCTTTTTTTCCATTTAAGTCTCTGAATAATTCTACGATGCGTATTTCTCGCCTGAAAAATAAATGCTAAAAAGATATATTCGCCTTTGAAGATTGTCGAAAATTTATTCCCCCTCTGACACATCTTTTCAACACAATAAATAAATAAAACCAATTCGAACTGTACTTTTTAAAGAAATAAATCACAAATATTACATTCATTTTTGGTAATCTTTTAAGTACTTTTTTGGTGGTTCTGTTCAATTCTTCTGCTCGTAATGAATCGGAGAATTAAATTGAGCCTTAGTATAGCTAAATCATCGTATTTTTTACTATTTTATAAAGAAGTAGGATATGGATTTCTGTAGCCAACTGCGTCATTACACTTGATTTTATTTTTAAAATTTGGGTTACTGTAAAAATCTCGCATTTTTACGAAGGCCTACTAACATCACTAATTGCCTTAGTCCTTTGAGATATGGTCTTTCCTGCCGGATATTTAATTAAAAATTAAAAAAGTAAAATATAAATGGGGGTAGGAAGGGTATGGCCAATTTAGGTCGAAGCTAAATGGGTGGACTAGGTGCAAGGAAAGGTTTCGTTGAGGGCTTAATTTATTGGTTTCTTGCTGTTAATAGGGGAGGCCAGTAGGGGCGGTTTAAAGATCTCTGGGAATAGAACAACCCTTTCAGAATATGTATTGTAAAAACTAACACAACTTTAGTAAACCTTGATTTGCCCAACATGTGAATGTTAAAACTTCCAAACAACAACATTCTATTTTGTATATTTAACAATCGATATTTGATTAATGAAGGTTCGATAGGTTTTCCGTATAAACACGTGCTTTAACAACCACGTTGGATTTTATATCCCAATTTCAATGTTGTGAAATATTCATCACTACAATTATATTTCTCCATATTTAAACGTACAATGTCTTTGACAAGCAGGCGTTAATAAGCCTGTTTTAGTAAGTGACATGATCGAAATATACATGAATGCCTTCTTCAAATGGTACTCTACCCAATGACCTTTTTATGATCCCTACATTTGCATGATTGCACTCAAACACTCACCTTTTTGAAGCTTGAAACGAGTAGGTCGAATATATTATTATGTGTTACGGTGAGAATATAAAAGGGAGACATTTCAATATTTTATTCCCAAAATCGAAGCGTTTTTTTTAAAGCACAAAGGTTTCGATGATTGGAAAAAATATATTCATGCAGGGTTTTTCGTCATGTTTTTCCCGTTTATTTTTTACCAATCACTGAAAGGAAACAAGCGAACCGACAACGCCGGAACTGGTCCGGAAAATGGATAGGTTTTGTGTCAAACACACGCACGTCATCTGTATACAAAAGCAATATTAATTTAAAAAATAAATAACGAAAGCAAAATGAAAATCGAATCCTTTGTAAATTGTTGCAAGGCCTACAAAATCGATTAGTGTATCAAGATATAACTTTAATGAAATGGAAAAGTTATTTGGTTTGGCAGCAGTTGGAAACGATTTTTGATTACCATTGATAATACGTACATATACATAATCACAATAATTATAGAATTATGACATTGACCATTTTCAATATGGAAGATATAATTAAATTAGTATGAATATAATAATAATAAAAGGGAATTATGTTATCCGCATAATATTACACAAATGTACATTTTTTATTATGTATGGAATATATTATTTATGCGAATTTTTATGAAGTATGTATTATAAAAGTTAATAAAACTAAAAGAAATAAGTGAATTATTATTGTTTGAGTATTATTTATTAACGGTTTGTTTCTACTATTTTCTAATTATAATAACCAGCGTAATAGCTCAGGGGATAAGGCGCGTACAAATACTGTGGTCATGGCTTCAAATCATGGTTAAGTAAAATAATATTATTACGACTGGGTGATCCGAAATAATAATCGTCTTGATCCACGTTTACTCTGATTTCCTGGATTGTAAGGTAGTGAGGCGATCATTAAGTTGGGGACCTGTGTAACTAGTAATAGTTAAGATCACCAAAGACTAAGAAGTAATTAAAACGTTGTTGTGTCTTAAAAAAACAACATTTTTAGGAGACTTCCCAAAAAGCCCCTCAGGGCGTATAAAAATAAATATATTATCGTAAAGTAATGTTTTAACTATAATGTATTATGTTTTCAATATTGATATGTTACCATTTTTTTTAATAATGCACATCTATATCATCGATCAATAATTTTGTAAAAATAAGTTTAAATATTTTTTTAATGGTTATATTTTCAATTTGACTGTTGATTCTTTTGTAATTATTTTTTGATTGATATTGAATCCATAGTGAATTTTCCAGTGGTACGCCCACTCGATGGAAAATCCATTTGAGTGGGCGCTCGCTTTCAATATTTTAATAGCTTTGAATTCATTGGAAATTAATTAGCGAAACACGATCCTAAGGCTGAAGGAGTGGCATGAAAAGGCTCTTGAGTTATGGATGAACAAATAGTACTCCACTTATACAAGAGCTATTGACCAATTAGGCGGTTGTCAGAATCAGCAAAAATACACACGTCACTTTTTTTTCCATCAAAAATAAATATATTATGTAACCCATCATCTAATTTATTATGAATATTCATAAATTCGAACTAAAATGAAATATTATACTGAATGGCGCGTGTATTTTGAAATTGATTAGTAATGAATATAAATGCTGAAAATATGGCACGTGTAAACTGAAAGAGGCTTATGCAAAACGTTGCGTGATATCTAAACAATTCTTCTTTTATATACGACCAAAAAAAACATTGTCGGTGGCGTAAAACTACTACATAATTTATGGTTCGACCTCTAAAGCCTTTGTTTGATTTGATCGTGATAAATAAGTGCGTTATTTATGTGTCTATAGTGTAAAGTTAAAATAAGGTGAAACTCAATAACTAAATGTAATTATTTATATATATATATATATATATAGAGAGAGAGAGATGCATTTGTATATGTTTTTTATTACTTTATCTACAGCCAAAACTCACATAGTCGTATCATCAATATTTTGGGAGAAAAAAAAGTAATTTTTACATTTTTAGTTTCTGTTAGTAAGTTAGTTCTAATAGTTAAAATAGAGGTAGAAGCCATTGACATATACCACATTATAAATTATTCAAATATAATAAATACCATAAATTTATAGTTCTGTTAAGACTGTTATTTTTTTTCACTAATTCTCACGATTGAATAATTCATTCTCTAAACTATGAAATATGACTTAGTGCATTTTGGTTGTATACCTTCGATATTATTGTATTATGCTGAAGTACTACTAGAGCATTACGGGAGATCCAAAGTCGCAATGATGATAATACAGGACTCGTCATATGAACATGAAATGTTATGATAGGAATGCTAAATTAAAATAATTAGTTACAAGAAGAACAGATAATTTTATGAAGAATTTAGAAATCATAAATTTCAAGAAATAATTATTATGATGATGTTGAGGAATAAAGTGACACCAGAAAAAATCACAATAAAATTATTTTATGATTAGATTACAACAACGGGTTAGTATTTAGAATCTAATTAAACGTCAATTCTATGGTTTAATATAATGATGATTTTTTGAGAATATGGTAGTCTTAATGAATGTGGAAACCGCGACATACATACAATCCGATCAATTTGATGTACGTCTTTCTATACATATAAGATATTCGATTACTAAAAATCTAAAGATGCATAATATGAAAAAAGAGACGTCTTTATGAAGAAGCACATATCATACTATGTTTATTTTTTATGAAGAAATGTGTTTGGTATACGTCCAAGGATCTGGAATGGATTTTAAACATATACCGAGGTTCCACAGTATTGATAAATAGTCTCTAAATATTATTTTACCAAAGAAAAAATAAATTATAAAAAAAATCACTACATAGTATGTTTAATGATCTATAAAAATATGTACCTCAAGTCCACAAGTACCCCATAAGCGTCTCTACATTTAATGTCTCTGGTCTGCTCGCCGACGATAGGTTCGAAAGTAAGACCCAAGGGTGAGTTAGTCCCTTGGGTTGAGGGTGGCTCTTCACTCCCGGGGTGGCAATCACCCCAAGGACCAGCGAAAACCATGTATTCTTGTCCACCTCGCTTCACGCTCTTATCTGTAACAGAAAAAAGTATAAAGAAACCAATTAGTACCACTCCTAAAATAGAACCAAACACAATTTTATATTTCAAATATGAGACTTTAATAAAAAAGAATATACAAGTTCATACAAAAAATGTCGATTTGTTAATTATTTATAATTATATTGATATCAAAATAATACATCGCTTTTATTTATAAAAATATTATACTAATTAATATACAAGCAACCAAGAAACATATTTATTCAATTTCATAATTAAATAATATTAGCGGTGTGATTTTTAATATTCCTTATTTAATGTACATATTTTAATGATAACATAATTTGAGTGTGTTTCAAGCGTCTTTTTTTTAAATTTGGATGAGTTGGGAATTAAATCAGCTTATTATTATAATTCAAAACAAATACAACATTTCTTTTATTCAACTTAAAATAATTAAATGTAAGGAATGGTACATTAAATGTAACACATTCACACCTTCATTAATGGTCCAAGTCTGCTAGTTAATCTTTTCAATTTTTAAAAGTTTGAGAATCTTGCTTATTTAATTATAAGGTGATTGACCGCCTGATTTGATTTGTATTATATTAATTCTACGTCATAGAATTCATGAAACAACAATAGTACGTCAACAAAAACATAAACTCAAACGGCACAAACGGTCAGCAGCCTGAGACATTATGACAATATGTTACAATATAAGTTCTTGATTATTAAAATACGGTCAGCAACCTTAGGAGTTATGACAACATAGTTGTTTATTGTTTATTCATTTGAACTTGACCTTGAAAATGAATTTTGTTTTTGTTATCCTATGATGGCATCATAGGATTGGATGCAAAAAACTCTTAGGCTTTTAGCTTAAAAACTTTAGTGTATTTTTTAATGATCGTACTGACATTACATAATTACGATAAAAAGATTTTAGTTTCAATTAAAAACAAGTTATATAGCTGTCATTATCATTAATATTATTGATAAAAATTGAGAGACAATTTTACATAAAATTATTATTTTAATTTTGTTCTTCTGTATAGTTTTGTAAAATACGATTAATATGTTATTTTATTTCATATTATAAATTATTATTGATAATAATATATTGATAGATAACCTTTGTTTATCAATATTTATTTTATTGCGGATTTAATTTAATTTTTTTATCAGTATTGAACAAGTCCTCGGTAGTATAGTGGTCAGTATCCCCGCCTGTCACGCGGGAGACCGGGGTTCGATTCCCCGCCGGGGAGGACATTTTTTTTTAAATTTAAAATAATTATCAATAAGTTAAATTTTTGCAGAACAACGGGGTTAGATGTATATAATGAGAGTAGTAAACATAACGAGACAATCAATAGCGGCCGCTGGATTTTTTTTAAAACCGTTTTTCTAATCTCTTTATAATTAATTGCAAAGCGTATATTTTCAGTATTTATATAGAAATAATATAGGAAGGTTTGAATGTTGCATGAAATGTTATAATATGATGCACGTTAACGAGAAGCAATGTGCTTGTTTGACGCTGCACTCAAATAGCGTCTGGAAATGTGGTAGTTTACTCAGTCTGCACTATTTTACACCGAATAACTATAAATAAATACATAGGTTCATTAAAAAAAATCCGAAGGCAGTTAATTTTTTGGTGTAGTTAATTAAAGTTAGATGGGAGGGAGGGTAATAATATAAATTAAAGGCAGTACAAAATGGGCGTGGTGGCGTGGGCCGCCATCTTTCCAATAGTGTTTGGGAGAATCTATTCACTTCAGTCACCTCATAAAACCGAATCGAGGATTCTTTATATACGGCTTTCATTATATACCATAAAGTCAACAACCGCTTCAGAATAAAACAGACTTTCTCAATATCGAACCCCGTTTCTGAAAAGCACTGAAAATAGCAGAAATCGTCTCAGACGTTTCAAGTTTTCAATCAATATTTACCTACGTTTACAACTGCTTAATATTTTGAATTTATTAATGTACACATTAGAAAGTCTAAACCCAATAATAAATTAAGAAGTAAACATTATCTATTTCATTTATTCAATTAATAAAACTATTTATATTGCATCGATGTTCTTAAGTTTAATATTATTCTTGTTTGCTATAATGAAAAATAGCGATAAAATATGGAAGAATACCTAAATAGCAATGCATTTATTATAAAAATATATAATTAAACAGATCATGTACAGCCATCTATAATAAATTATTTGTCCTATTTATGATAACAACAGGATTTTTAGGATTAGTTTAATATAATAAAATGTAGAGAATAAAAATTGGATGATATGGATAATTTATTATTAAAGTGCCATAGACAACATAAACATTTTAAATGCGATTTATATAATTAAATGTAGGTGTGTTTGGAACTAGTTGATTACAGTTATTAAATAATGTTTAACTAGCTAAACAATCTATACTAAAATACATATATTTTAAAAGGCTTTGATGTGGAAACTATTTTTAACTGGCCGTATTCAGTAATCTTGAAAACAATACTTCTTTTACATTTCTACAAAACCAACCTCAGAAAGTTTCAACATTTTAGAATATAGTTTTATCCTCTGTTGACATTGTTTACAGCCAATGCGTATCGATAAGTATATTATTAGGTCGTGACTGGAGTATGTATTGATTTATAAACCAAATACATATAATTTATGTGTGATCAATATCTTATAGCCTATAAAAATAGTTGTCGACGGAAATAGACCTTTCATAAAAGCCGACTAAACTATCAAAATTATTTATTAACAACTAGTCATAATACTACACGAACACAGTGTAAATAATACTCGTAATAAAATCATAAATGTCATTTCAATCAGCTACAAAGTATAAACTGTAGACCCGTATTGCTCAAACTCACGAAACTACCGAAGAATTGCCTATTGGACTGTATTAACACATAAATCGGGGTACTTAATTTGCTAAATGTTTAAAAATATGGGCTTTTAATTAATCTGAATATTAAAACGGAATTTATATTACATATTCAGCCGAAATTTTAGTTTAAATTTGCATACATACATTTATTTGACTTTAACTATTACAGTTATACAAGTTAGTCAGAGAATCTGAGTAAACCTATACATATACATAGATACGGTCAGTCAATTGGAATCTTCTAATCGCAATAATAATTATTATTTCGAGAAGGATTTGAACCCATGATTACTATTTGAAGCCATTATTATTATACTGTATGTATTGAGATTCATGGTACAATTTCTAGATACATATAAGCTAAGTACAATGGGATTACACGAAGGGAAACATCAATAATCTTGTTCTTTTATCAGATGTTTGTTCTAGATTCTAGTTCTAGTTCTAAGATCAATAAGGATGGTATAGTTACAATAGGATTAAAATAGTCTAGTAAACTGAATTTGACCAAATTTCAAAATTGCCTCTATGAAGTATTATATGTGTAAATGATTGTCCCGTGAATTGAATTTTAGAGCCATTTGAAGTAATTTATTTGGGTCCTTTGTTGTGGTCTTTTGGATGATATAACGCAATATAATAGAATTCGATTATTATCAGTGTGAACCCTTCAAGTTGGTCGGATAAGTTCCACAAACTCAATTATCTATAGGCGAGCAGGAGACACTTTCAGTGGCCGTAGAATAAAGCTATTTGTTGGAAGACCTTCCTGAAACACAGTTTTAAGCGAATTGAACCAATCGGAACTTCAGCATTGCTTCTGTATTCTGTAACTACACTACTGCTGTACAAAGCATTACGTATATTATACCCTTTTATTATATTCTATTTATCGTAGTCTCTGAATCAAAAACCCTTAAGTAAATAAATCTATAAGTTTAATATTAAATATTTGGTATATACTTCAAATATTAAATGAATATTTTACACTCCGAGGGCCTTTTTGAGAGGATTTTTACAAATTTGGTGTTTTAGACACAACAACGTATAATTCATTGTCTGTCAAAGATGTAACTATTACTTGTTACACAGGTGACTTAATAATCAGTATTTACCTTACAGTCCACGATAGTAAACTTGGATCAAGGCGCTCGATCGAGATTTTATAAATATTATTCCCAAAATCCCAATCGTATTAACCGATCAAATAATTATTTTTTTTACTTGAGCGGGATTTGAACACAGTATTATTGTAGATTACGCTGGTTAATATATGGTTTTCATAAGTAATTTTATCATAAGCTGTTTATTTATGTATATATAAAAATTTGAAATCTGAGAAAACAACTGTTTTAAAACAATGCGGTGTCCTACTTTTATTGTCTAGTTTAGTTTTGACATAAAGATTAATTAGATATTGTTTTATATATTTTTTTTATAAAATAATGTAGCCTACATATATATTTTTACTTATTTTAGCATGTATTTAATACAAATAGCATGGTTTTAATACAAAAGCCTACTTATTAAAAATAATCTCAGACAAAAACACGGTGCGGTGTATTATATATTTTGTTTAAATTATGTTTAAGTAAAGAATATGAAAAATAAGTATTTAATTTTGGTGAAAAGTTTCATTTTTAACAGAAAGAAATCGTTGTTATTAATGGGGTCTAGTTTATCTATATCTGTGTTGTTGAATTATAGCCTTAGCTTCGTTTATAGCCATTAGCTTAACTGATCATCAAAAAATATCCAGATTATTGTATAAGTAGGGCGATTATTTAACCTAACTCCAAAAGAATACACCTTTTAGATGCCATTTATAATAAGTGAATTTCTAAGGTCTTTTTTCTGAGTCGTGTAATTTAACGAGATGTAAAAAGGGCGTCGTCTGAGTGGAAGTCGTAGAGGGATCTTGGCTGTCGGGAGTGGTTCGTAGGGAGTTAATCGTAGCAAGAAGGGGTGTTGCAGTGTCCTTGTAGCAACCAGCTACGGCGAATCAATTAACTGGAAAGTCCTTGTTTGGTACCCGCCTTTGTGTGCCAACCAGCTTTAATATCTACCACCCTCACCACCCCCATCAGGAGTACCACTACTAGTGTATACAGCCTCTTTTGCCAACTACCAACATATATTCTGATGATTTTTTGACGCTAAAACCACTCGCTCGTCTTGTCTTCACGGTCCGCTAGGCGTTCCTTACTTATAATAGAACGTTTTATCCTCTTATTTGTCCAAAACCATCATTTTCATACAAACTGTATGCAAATTTATTTAATTTATTAAAGGCAAATTAAAATTTAATTTTGCTCAAAATTGCGTTTTAGGTTTGTATCAGCTTATTGTAATATATGACTTCGTAATTAAAACCATTTATTATATAAATTAAGTGGTGCATGCACAACGATGAATAAAAATAAATACAATATGAAATTTATTGAATTAATTAAATCCAAGATAATGTTGTATGTATTATTCATTTGTTTGCGTATATTGAATTGTGAGGTTTTCCTTGTTACAATCTGCTATATTGCTTGTTCCACTATTGTTCCAGAGAATCCTATTGTTTACATTGCTAAATGTTCTGGTTTGGTTTAATCCAGACAGGGATCAGGCAGCTATATATAAGTTATTTGTTGTTTTCAATCAGATTATATATCAAAATCTATTAATTGTATAATAAACTGTTTATATTATATTCGTAAAGGGCGCATTTGAGTCGATCGGCAGATTCAGTGCTGAATTTGAATAAGAATCGGGATCTGGCTTATTTTGAGCCTTTGAATCATTTGAATAGGATCAGAAATCGTTGCTCAATTGAGGAAAGGCTGAAGATATAATATCTATAGAGAATCTTCGAATCATGCATTCAATATATTATTTAAAATAATATACATTGTAGTTGCCCTTTGTCCGCTGATGTTTGTCATTTTGTATTGTATTTATTTAATATTTGTAATCTGAAACAGACACGCCTTGAGTAAATTATACAAAGGTTTGCGATGAAAAGTTCAACAGTGGAGTAGTTTAGTTGTAGTGTTCAAATATTGTAGAATGGAAGTCAAGTTAGTTTGATAAAGTGGTGGCCTCGTTCATGTTGGGTGCACTATACTACACATTCTATTCTATTCAATGCACTATTTTTCATACGAAATACTAATATTTACACACAACTCTTTGTTCTCAACTCTTCACTGCCAACAGATTGATTGGTTCAAAAAACACACAAAATATTAGAGGTGAAATAACAAATGTTTATTTATTATATCCGAAAAAAACCACTCAGCCTATATGTGATTTTTTTACTTTTTGCGACCTAAGAGATGTAAAGTAGGTATAAATAAATATCAACCATAAATAAAAGAATTCTAGTCATGAAATATCTCATTTTTCATAAGATGAACTGATGTGTTAAAGGATCCGGACAGTCCTTTAGTCCGGCGTAGCACAGTCGTAGCGAAACCGTAGCTGGCCTGTATACAGGTTTAAAAGCATTTGGCATACAATTTGAAAAAAACCAAAATTGTTAATGTTGAACCATTCATATTAATTCTATGTTGAGCCCTAGATCCTATCTAGTAAAGCCATTAAGTGACAGTGTTTTCATTCTGTTAAATGAAATAAATACATCCCAAAAATATTAACCGATACTGAACTTGTCAAAACAACATAATACTAACAGCCCAATAATTAATCAAAATTAATTACTCTTGGTCAGGTGTTTGCATAGAAGATTGTAATCGATTAAAGTTAAGTAATATTGGTAGCTGATATAATTATTCAGGTAAATGATTAAAGCTGAACTCCTGCATGAGTTGATTGGCCTATAAAGGTAATAATTTTTTTCAGGATTTTATTTGTTGTAATGTTTGTTCATTTTTTAGTTTTGATAATCGATATTTCTAATAAATTAAAAAAAATACTAAGAGTTGTTTTTAATTACGAGACATTTCGATTTTCGAATTTTTATTAATTAATTAAATATAATTCGGTAATTTTATCAAGAATAATCGTTTGCAGATACGAAGAAAAGTGCTGATATTATAACTTTCAAGTAAAACAAAGGGTCTGGAAGTAGCACGCGAGTTAAACATCGGTAAGGATTAACGAGACGTAGTCACGCCGATAAAATAAGAAAATAAAATGTTTGCATTTTATACTTGAGCAGAGAAATGGAGATTGAAGTGTCCGGGAAAATGTTGGGAGAATCCAATTTGGCCTCGTTTTTTCGACACCTGTCACTCAATTTTGTATCAAATTTATGCTCTGAATAGCCTCGACGAGATATTCTTTGTTGACTAATAATCGAATTTGTAGAAGATGCTTCGCCTTTTACGAAGGGAAATATTTTTAATGTACTTTTTAAACTCGTTATAATAGCTAAAGGTTTATACAATTTTTAGGAAATTAAAAAAAAATATAGAATAACCTCTTCACAAGATACATAAATAAACTAGACTGTGGATCTCAAACAATTAATTACACAATTCATGTTTATACTAAATCGTTTATTTACAACAAGGTTCTTAACTCAACTATTGATTTATTCTGAATAGGGCGAGGTAAATTATATTGAAAATATAAAACGATGAACAATGATGGATGTCTAACTAGTTGCCGACCAATTTGATTATCGATTAGTTTTAATTAATTTTTTTATAGTAAAATGACTCAACCAGCAATTTAATTTTTAATACAACACATTTTATTTTACGTGATAGAATGAAAAAAGACATTTAACCATATTATTATAATACATTATTTAAAATCGATTTAAAACGTATACCACTTGTACTTGTACGACCAATTTTTACTAGGAAAACAGTAAACCATATTTTACATTAAACAATATTAAATTACTGTTTATACTCATATTTAAGACTAAATATATTATCATATAATTTTAATTAAATTAGCAATTCTGTTTTGCATATTCAGATATACAACATGATATTTCAGGTGAAATGAAACCTGAAAACGTTGTTTCATTGCATTGTGCAAAGTGTAAAGCAAGTGGCAGCTGTCGCAATGAATCCGGG
The DNA here is from genome assembly GCA_022606485.1 of Agraylea sexmaculata. NCBI lineage: Eukaryota > Metazoa > Arthropoda > Insecta > Trichoptera > Hydroptilidae > Agraylea > Agraylea sexmaculata. The sequence continues at coordinate 90,610 of JAGTTH010005625.1, read as the reverse complement.
ATCTATTTTAGTATTTCATAGAATAAATATAACATAACACATAGCGGAGAGAATTAATAATATTATCGTATACATTGTTGGATATTTTTCAGCGTGTAAATAAAGTACATATTGCGTTATACAGCGAGGAATTTAATTTAGAGCCGGTTGTGTTAATAATGCCGAGATTATGAAGAAGTCGTACCGGGAAAGGTATTGCATTCCGATTATATATTGGAAAAAAAAGAATGAATGTGAAATCGTAATAAAATAAAAATAAATAATATATGATGTTTATAAAAATGCCTTTCATATAGATTACCATTACTAACAATATTAATATGTTTTTACTTATAACAGCAATACTGTTTAAGTGATTTGAATACTGATTTATATCTTCATATTATATATTATATTGATTCAGATTTCAGTATATATTTATATTTATTCTTTGTTTCGTGTATTTTTAGAGCAAATTTCAGTATTTTCAGAGAAGTTAATTTTATTTATCATACCGCCACACTTTCAAATCACATTATTAAATCTTTTTGTGGTATGTTAGTTCTCTCTACACCTATTTAAAATTTGACATTTGCTCCACAAACATAATAAACAAAGATAGATTTTGACATCTGTTATAATTATAATCTGTAATCTCATTTAAGGCTTTATTTTTTCTACAGTTTTTTTAAATGTATTAGATGAATGCGAAAAAATCCAACCTTCCAGCCATGCGGAAGACTATTTAATATTGAAAGGAATTCCGCTAGTGCGAGAAATTTCCCTTGAAGGATGTTTTTCCAAATAATAATTAAAAATACCTGTGACAGAAGCATTCACGATGTTGGAGTAAACGAGCAAAAGTCCCACTATCAAAGTCTGGAGAGAGACAAGAGACAAGAACTTCCTTTGACGACAACATCCTGTAGACGTCATCATGGTTGCTGAAAACAGACAAGATATATTCAAAATATTTTCTTTAATATGTCGTAATTTGTATTAAACATGAACAATATGCCTCACATTTATTATTACCGAGACAACTTATTATTCAACATAATATACATGGCGAGATATATGTATGTCTATATTAAATATTAAAAAGTGTCAATTTTTCTTTGTTAAAAAATATACAACTGAAGAAAAAGAGATCGATATGTAATATGATTAGTTTATTTCTGATCACGCTTTTTTTTTAGAAAAAAAAAAGAGATTATTTTCATTGAAATTAATCTGTCATGTCAGCTTAAACAATATATAATACATACATAGCTACAATTTATTTCTATAATATTTCTTCAAATTAAAATTGCCCTTGAATGTACTTATGACGACATATTAATCGATACATAAGAGTTTGTTTATACACTTATATTATTATTGATGTGCGATAAAAATAAATTAGACACCGATTATTTTCAGTGAAATAAATGATGAAATATTATTTCCACTTTTTTTAGTAATTTAACTGTTTTTGATAATAAAAATCTTCAAATTGTCAATATTTTTTTTATAATTGATTCCATAAGTTATCATAATCCAATTTTTTATTTATTTATTTTTGCGTTTGAATATTCGAAATTCATGTTTCGCATTGGTTTTTCAGCATTGTTCGTATTCGGAATTTCTGGATAAGGGGACTGAGAAATGAGTTATATATTGAGGGTATACTGCTAAAACGCCATATTTTATAATAAAAAAAATGTTGTTTTATTACTTTATCTACTGCCAAAACGCACTTAGTCGTATCATTAATATTTCGGGAGAAATAAATTAACTAAGTCAAATTTACATTTTAGTTTCTGTTAGTTAGTTAGTTAAAATAGAGGTATTTTTTTATAATTGTGTTATATTTGGAAGATGAAACAAGTCATTGACTTATACCACATTGTAAATTATTCAAATATATACCATAAATTTATAGTTCTGTTATGACTGTGACTTTTATTTCACTAATTCGCCATTATCTCTAAACTATCAAATATGACTCAGTGCATTTTGGCAGTATACCTTCGATATACATTTTCACAATTTTATGGATTATTCCTTCTACTTTTTCAATGAAAGTTGACTACAACGATTTAATATTTTATAAATCATTGTAGTCAACTTTCATTGTAAGATAATAAAATCAGTAAGGTTAGGTTTTAGAATATCTTGGGGGCCGGTGCACATTTATAATATTTGAATTACCTTGATGTCCTTATCGGATTGTATTTCAGAGAATTTAAATTCGAGGGTGGTTTTCCTCTGTGGGGGGTTGTGTGTCCCAGGTGTTGTTATAACAGTGTTAGGCTGCTAATGGGTGGTAACTGTTCCACCCACCACTGTCAAACATTTGCCCCTAACTGAATTAAGCACTTAGTGTCTGATGCCGGAAAATCTAAGAATCTTCAATATACACTTTATCATGTATATGTATATACTCATATTACCATTAAAAAACAAATAAAATGTTTATATATCAGCGTGATAGATCAGGGGATAAGACGCGTGACTACTAATACTGTGGTCATAGGTTCGAATCCCACTCAAGTCAAGAATTTTTAAATTGATTTGATCGGTTATTACGACTGGGACATCGGGAATAATATTAATAAAATCCCTATCGATCGTCTTGATCCAGGTTTACTCTGATTTCCTGGATTGTAAGATAAATACTGAGGCGATTATTCGTTAAGTCGGGCAGAGCCGCTCTGTCGGTGGGCTGTGTAACTAGTAATAGTTAAGATCACCGACAGACAATTATCACGTTGTTGTGTATAAGAAAACCCTCTCAAAAAGACCCTTTCTAAAAATAAAAAAGCTCTTCGGAGCGTAAATAAATAAATAAAAGATAAAAATATATAAGTAATGCATCACACCTACTATTATCGCGAGTGTTGCCATAAAACTGACGCTGAATGTGAGCAGTAAAAAACTTAAGCATTTTATTTTGGTATCCCTATTGTTATTATAATAAAACTTTGTTGCAGAATAAATTATTTTTATATTTAATAACGATCCTGCGAAAAGAAACTTCTGTGTTATTTAACGAGTACCGAAAAAGGGGCGAACCACAACTGGCAGAACTTTTTCAAAATTCACCCGAGTTTTCGGGATAATAAGGTAACTTTTTGACAATGTTTTCGATAAAAAGCACCGATGGGTGAAATAAATTCAGTTTAACGGTATTTTTTTAAAGTTTACTTTGCAACGGTAAAGTATTTGTGAGAAATTGTAGTTTCGGTGTAAGTTTTCTTAGTAAGAGATTGAAAAACTTCACGCTGGAAGTTTCAGATAAGAGGGTCAAGGTTTATATATAAAGAAAATGATAAATTCTCTTTGAGGGGTACTTTATTCTTATCAGTCTGTGAAAAAAATTACAGGATATATTGTTTTCCTGTGATTGTGTTATTGTAAGTCAATAAGATGAACTTTTAAACAATAATATAATAATTGTATGGATTTTGCAGTGCGGTCTCTGCGACAAAACTATGTTGGCCATGTACCAAGCTTTCCTTTTTCTTTTTCATGAATGCACAAGATGCGGATATAGGAAAGGAAACGACCCATTTCTTCAACCACTCCACTAAAAGTGACACTTCTTTGACTAAAGACTCACTACTTTGCCGTCATCATCCTCAAAACTACTTCGATTTTCTCATTTCCTATTCAATATACGTCAAATACACATTATTTTGATCCAAAATCCTTATATGTTAGCTTCATAATGGTGGATGTGACATAAAACAAATAATTGTGGCATTTCCTAAACCCACCTCAAATACCACCAAAAATATTCTCTTTTTAGTAACCCAATGAAAAGTTACATCACCTTGAAGAAAGGGCTTTTTAAGGAAAATGATTTGATTTTAATTTATTGGTGAGAACAATCCAGGAAATCAGTGGAAGTCTGGATCGAGAACATAGTCCGGGATTTTAATAAGATTATTCTGTTTATTAATTTTCCACGACCACGGAATTTGTATTGATCTATTGAATATTTACTCTACACACCAGGAAATTAGAGGTAAACTGAATCCGACACAAATCACGATTATATTAATATTTTAACATCAAACCTAATTTTTGTTTCGGGATTTTAATAAGATTATTTCGTTTATTAATTTTCCACGACCACGGTAGTGATCTCTTAAATATTTGCTCTATAAACAGGAAATTAAAGATAACGCGACACAAATCACAATTTTATTAATAATGCTTAACGTTAAACCTTTTTTTATTTTGTTCAAATATTTTTCGTTCGCAGAGTAAAGTCAATTTTATTTTATATGATACTTAACTTATCGATGCGAAAAATTAAATATTAGATTTATATTATACAATAATGTGTTTCCCCCAGTAATAGAAAATATCCTCGGGGTGAAAAATATTTGCGTTAGACTTAAAATGATATCGAATTTCGAGACGAAGGCAAAAATATGCTTTAATAAGAGAGTGCTTTGAAGGAACACGCCTTGGAAATCGACACGTTAATATCACAAGATGTTGTTTTTATAATAACGAACAGTATTACGAATTATCATTTATTCGTTTATGAAATATTGTTGCATTCAAATGCATTGTTGCGACACTTTCCATTACAAATGGAAGTGGAAGTTAACATGAAATGGCAATGTTTTTGTGCATGTCGACGAATAAACTTTTAACGTGAAATGCAACGGGTGAAAGTTTCAAAGCCTGTGAAACATGAGACATTCGACAATTAACATGAGGTTTACTTTGCCTTCATTAGTACGAGACTTTCATATGTACAAAAAAGAGACCGAAAAGTCCTACAAAGGGTTGTTCTTTCCCGTCAGGGAGCACAATTAACTCCATCCCTCCGAATTAATTCTATAAATGAACACCTGTCCAACATACCCAACACAAAGGTACAGCTTTATATGTTTCTATCTCTTTTATTCTTTTGAAATGATAAATAACTCTTCCTTCACGACCGCAGGATAATAACCAATTAAAAAATGTTATTACCTAGTTTTAGTTAAATTAAGATAAGTTATCATAAGATCTTATTATATAATAAGTGTTAATTCTGTATAAAAAAATTCAAGTTTTTTACAAGAACAGATACAAATCAACTTACCGCAAAGGGTTGTGATTGGTAATATAATAACATAATATAATTATTTAGTTTTCTGGTGTGTTAATAAAGTAATTCGCCTCTGAATACTTGTAAATGTACTTTACAAATAATGAGGAAACAAATAGCATTATTGTATGTGTGATTACATTTTTTTTTATTATTTTAATATTTATTTGATAAATTAAAAAAAAATACAATTTAGTTTAATAAATAATTAGTAAAAATGTATTTTTTTACTATTACTTTCAATGTCATTTAAATCTTTTTCTTTATTAATTTATTACCAGATTATTTATGACCAACAATAGAAATTTAATTAAGGAAAATCATAGAATGATATATAATTCTTAAGATTATTTCGGTTACATTAAATGTCATGTAATCACACAACCCTTATAGTGACCTTTATAGCGTAGGTAATTATTAATATAATCAATAATAATGAAAAAGATATAATAGCAATAAATGTAAGATCATCTTCGCAACAATATGAAACATGCAGCACAAAGGAGGGATATTAGAACCTTTAATAAATCATGTCAAAATTTATTGAATCACCGATGTGCGAAAGGATTTATGTGGGGAGGTATAACAGATAATTTATTTTCATAATGATCGATGAAACCTTCCTTTATTCCTTTGGTAGGATCAATATTTAATTTACATAATTAATATGCAAAAAAAAACAATACACTAAAATATACTCACATGATTGTTTGTGATTCCTGGTGTAGCTAATGATATGTGTCAGATATCCTACATTTTATTTCATAATACAACACTGTAAAACACCAACAAACACAGATGGATTATAAAAATTGTAGGGAGAATGTCTTCATGGGGTATTTTTACAAAGGAAAGTAAACGCGAAACATACAATGGTCGGTGCACCGAAAAGGACAAATTTAAACCTTATTATGACTTAAAATTGATTAAATTTTATTGTTGCAATACATAAATGTAAAAAAGGTGGTTTTTAATCATATATACCGTGGTTTTTGGTTGTAAAATGTAAAGAAAACAGTGAAAATATGAAGGGAAAACAGTAGTTTGCGGAGGCGCGTGCCTTTCGCCAGCGTCTCTTTGCTACTGGGCTTATAGCGACGCCTTGTCTACCCTTATTCCCATACAAACACACACAGACAACCCACCACAGACACCAAAAGCTTAAAAAAATATATAAAAAATTGGACACATTCACTTATATGGGGGTTGTCTAGATTGGAAGGCTTTGTTCGCATTCACCATAAATAATATGGCGGCAGGTAGAGCAGCCTTACGTGACCGTTAAGTAACGTACCTCGGCATCTAATAAAACAACCCCTCTGTGGATAGATAATTTTTTTCATCACTGAAATGAATAGACATAAATTTTTCACTACTGTGCAAACGGGAGTTAAAATGTCTTAGCTATTGAACGTACCGATTGTCGTGGTCCTCGGTAAAGGGTGGGCAAGGACACCGTGGCCATTACGGGAATATGTAGTGAAGTGGTTTCCCAGGCCACACCACAGCGATAAGTCTTTCATATTTACACAGTTTGTTACACTAAGGGTTGGTTTTTTCAACGCTAGTTGAATCTTGAGCACGATTTACGCGCAAAATGCTTTTATTCTAAATGATTTAGCTCGTGATATAAACTGTCAAATCTTGTCAAACTCAGCGATAACAGCTAGCTATGGCTAAAGCTAAATCAAAACTCGTGCTATATTGCCCCCTCCATTCGAGTGACATTTCGTGACGAACTCGTTGCTTCGGCTCTTGTCAAATGCAGTTAAATGACTTCAATCCAAACATCGGCTATCATCGGCTTTAAATTTGACATAGCTTGAAGAAACGAAATATACACATATGACTCGTAATTCATATAAATCATAGTTACGCAGTTCATGAGTTTAGAGCTATATGAAGAAACCGACCTTAAATCAACAAAGTGACATTGCCAATGATGGAATACAAAACCACTACGAAATCCACTACATCACAGCATCTCACGGCAGTGACAGATATTCTTCAATAAAGTATTTAAATTACTACATGATATATATTTTAAATTATTTATTAAATAACGTGTTATTGTGGGAAAGTTTGATGGTAAGCGTGAAGCCGTGTAGGTTGGTAGGGAGGCTCCGGGGGCGGCAAAACCTCCCTGTTCCCGCCCTGTCGCGATGGTTTCGTCCTACCGCCCACCTCCATATTGCAAAATCTTCCATTGGACTGTATGTATGTGTCGACCGATCAATCATTCCTGGCTGATATCACTCACTTTGCCAATAATATTGCGGAGACGTGGATTCAATGGAAAAAAGGTAGAGAAGACAGTGGATAAAGCCTCTAGCCGAGATTACGGATATTTATTCTGTCCGTTCAAAAGCGAAGTGATACAAACGCCACTTTTAGATATGATGACATACAATACTTCACCATATTGGAGCAAAGAATGTAATCTTTTGATGTTGGAGAAAAATACGTGGGTAGATTTCAATATACTTACCTGCCTCGAAAAATATATTGCCTGAATGATGTATTATTAATATGACACAAAATTATGAAGAGGAATATAATTTACGTTCTTCATTTCTAAGCAAGTAGATTATGTTGAATCACCTGTACAAATAGTACCTACTTGTCACTATATTTGATATGAATTGTAGCCACACGGTGCATGCAGTGTTTGGTTGGCCTGGGAAACCACAGCATCAACTATTTATTATTGCAACTATGAATTAAAAGAAAAAAATCAACGAGGAGGAAAGAAACTTAGTAAGATAATTTGTAGTAATTAATTTTATTTTAGTTTAGCAATAATTATGTTATATTATATGCCTGTAACGGCATTGGTTGCGGTATAATAAGAAACAAGTAGAAACAACATTACATTGAAATAAAATAATAAAAAAACAAAACAATAATGTTAAAATTGTATATTTTTTTATTAGTTAAAGAAATTATTTAAATTTATATGTTTCCGCACAGTTTATTAATAAATGACAGTTATTAAGTGATTCTATTTAAGTGAGTTATGCATCTAAAAGACTTAACTGTGTGGTGGCCTGGGAAACCACATTACTCTAAAGTAATGGATTCCCAGGCATATATGTCTCCGTAAATAGGACAGTAGAGTTACCAATCAAAAGTACAGCAAAATAACTCTATTACCGTCTTTACGGTGTACGTTTACAGCGACGCACAATTAGGAATTCCAAGAACTCCTTAGTTGGGATTCAATTCATCAAATATTAAATCGTCCCTAAATGTGTTATTGCGACGCTTCTTTTTGAGAAGCTAGTAGGGCAAAGATAATACAAATATATGTTAAAATAGTAATACATATAACGAATATGTTTATCTTTATTGATTTTCCGTATTGTCCTAAGCTGGCGATTTAACAATTGAATCACAATATGGATAATATTTCCTCCTATCGATTCTGTCTGTTATCTGGTTTTGAGAGGTTTCCTATTTCTATGCAATGTGACTGCATTAATTCAACTGGTTCTCGGTATCGAAGCTGGCTCGCAACTTTGTTGAGGGTCGCTTTCCCTCATATCAAAGGAAAATATTATGTAAACATGGCCTCATGTAGTATATGTATGTACATATACCTGTAGAGTGTACGCTAAAACATTTTTCAAATATTTGTTCCCAGGAAGGGTGGATTTTATATGTACACAGTGTAACCCTAGCCATTGTAATTATACGAAATAATTAAATCAGTACTTATATTGATATACCTGGGTGTTTTCGCAACATCAGCACAAATTTATAATAAGCAATTCAGAAAGGTAAATTTGAATAATTTTAAACTGCTGGGATAATACACTGAAAAATACATTATGTTGGGCAATCAATACATTATTAGGTGTTGTTTAAATATTCTCTCTTTCGTAATTCTCTTATACAGCGTGGACTTGAATTAACTGAGAATATTTTAAGGGGTGGTAGGGTATCACAGGAATAAGTGAAAACAAATTTGTATTTATTAAAAATATTAATAGTGCTTTTGGAATCTCGGCCACTATTTTGGAATCATTGTTTCTGTGAAGTGAAGAATATATATATATATATATATATATATATATATATATATATATATATATATATATATATATATATATGTAATATCCTCTTTGTATATTTTTATTGAAATTGAGGAGTTTGATTTAATTAATTATGTGTTAGAAGGTCTGAGCAGAGTAATTAGTCAAAGTAAGCCTTATTTTAATACGCTCCAGATAAATATTTTGTCATGAAGTCAGGCGAAACTGAAAAAAAAGCCTTATTCCACAAGATTTTAATATTAATATACTGATCTAATTTGTTGAGTAACTGTTAGATTTGTGTGTCAGGCTGTGATTGGTCATACCCTAACCATTTTTTGTCTTGTCATCTTGTCTAATAAATAGATTAGCAAGGTATAGGAGTTTTACATAGTTGAAGGGATACGAGTTAACCTGGATTAATAAGATCGAGGAATATTGTTTTCAGGCATGTGAATGTTTATAGAAAAACATTATACATACTTACCCTTTAAAATCCCCACATTATGTAAATATCAGCCAATTTCAATAAATAGCAATTTTAAGTTAATCTCGTTCGTTCGTTTGGATATTAACGCTTGATAAAATTCTTTGACAAACCTTAGTATATGGGCAACGACACATAAGAGGTAATTTTGTCAATATATAGAGCAATATGTAGAGAAAAAATGGGTTTTTAGTATCGAATATCGAGTCGATCGCAATATTCTCCATACGACAGTTAAGCACGTAACCAATATCAAAGTAGACCTGGCAAACTTCGATAAACACAACTACTTCACCTAAATATAACATGACATACTTTTTATACAGACTTTCCCATGCGACAACAATTATATGTAAATAATATATTGAAAGAAACTTTTCGTGACAGTCTCTGGCCAATGAATTAAACATTAAGTCTAGTTTTCCGAAATACTGTTTTTAGCACCTGGTAACACTGATAAAGTAACGAGGAGGAGTATTATTAATGTAAAACAAAGGTTGTTCAGGTGGTTAAATGAATACTTAGAGAAAGATCACATATTTGAATACCGCTGTCGAAAGTCACATTTTTTCTCAAGTTATCAGCTCGAGATACCCTGGCCAGTTTATATAATTCATTGTGTTATTATAAAATATACACTGTATTATAAAACGCACACATAAAATGACTATTTGATCAAAGCTGTAAATTAAAATGGTTCATTAATGCGTCAGATTGCGTCCGACGCGTTTGCAATTTAATTAGAGGGATTTCATCCTACATGGTTTCTGTTTTATACATTTTGATAATAAAAAAAGGAAAATAACAATCCGTTTTTAACGATGTAAAAATATGCATGAGCTTTGTTATTATAAAATCCACCAATATAAAATAGTTGAGAGAGTATTTGAGTGGCAATTAGGAATATCGGAAGACGGCTTATGTTTATTAAACGAAAATATATTCAGCTTGTATCAGTAAGCTTTGCATTTATAATATAAAATAAACAGTATATATACAAATATAATATTTATTAAATAATTATGTATTTCTCTCCATTGAACGATTGAACTTGTTTTCAGAAACGCTTATGATATCAACTTCAAAGCGGCTGCTTAACTTATTTGGTAATGAGAATCCAATATCTATATAATATACTAGTAAATATGTTAAATGTACATGTAGGAGGGAATTTTGCGATCTATAATTATGGAAAATAGAGGTTATTCAGATGAAATTTAGATAAATGAGGCCTCTATAATACGGCTTGAGGCCTTCGCTTTTGACATGGGTTTAATAATATTCATAATAGGACATAATCTCTCCTCGCACGCAAATTACTAGCAACACTGTGTCTTATATGCTCATTTGATTTGCAAATTTTGTGGTGCGAAAATAATTTTAACGGACTAATCCAGCGTCTACCTGTGCCAGATTAAGGAACATCTGCAGGAGGATTTAATCCAGGACTGACAGATCCACTCCTCGTCCTGCAGGATAAAAAATGAAATAGTGTTAATGGACTGCATTTAGAATAAAAACATCACACACAAGCATTTATAATAAATTCTATATATTCGATTCTAACTACCAATGTGATGTTTTTGCCGGAAAACGGAACTGGTGATCTAAAATATATAAATTGAACAAAATAACTAATTAGTAGTGTATTTGGAAATTCTCATGAATTTTGAATCGATATCTATTTTCACAATAGTATATTTTCTGCCTTAGCAAACTATGGGAAATAAAATAACTGTATTTTATTACAAAGTATACGTTCCTTTGTCTGTTTAGTCTATGATTTCCTTTGTATATAATTTCAAGCAAAAGGGTTTTATTGTCTATGGTTTTATATTCATCTTTATATTAAATTATTTACTATTATATTATTTTTGTATTTCAAGCATTCATCTATACTGATTGTTTGTTCAGTAAAATACATACGAATATACATATCTATGTATATCTTGACAGATTGTATTACACCAAGACAAAATATTGATAATTTATTATGTATTACTCAATTTATCAATTTATTTGTTTATTAAGAGATTTAGTTTCTGAGGGGATAGATTTTAATTAAAAAACTCAATTAGAAGTACCGAGACAGAGTAAAAAAATATCTCCTGTCGGTGTTGGGAATACAGCAATTACGGTGTATATTTATTTATATAATTAAGTGCAAACAGCTCAAGAAGACAACTGAATAAAATATATAACTATATTATTTTATGTTAAATCAATGTTTATTGCTTAACGTTTTTAATTTACGAGTTAGTCGTTATTGAATTGCCCTGTTTTCATAGGGTTGTAAACGTGGCACAAACGCGAGTAATTCATGAAAATAATGTTATGATTGTTAATCCATCGACAAATAATTACTAAAAAATATGCGATTACTAAATGTATAAATACCCAAGAGATTATGATGAAATAATTTCACTGCTTTACTCTCGAGTTAAGCCCCAATTAAATGAAGCTTTGAACTAATTTCGACTTAATGAGTGCTATATGGTAATAGGCTGTTTATAATTTTAATTCTCAAAACATATTTTCTTGGAACTTCAAATATTTAATGTATTCAAAGCTCTTAAATGCATTATTCATTTTATCCATTTTCAATCTTCTCTTCTATAAAAGGGCTCTCTCATTTTGAGCTCCGATTATGTTTAGATCTATATACAAATCGTTGAATAAATTCAATATTTTTAAAAAGATATTTGATATTCGTATAACAGGTATAAAGCTTAGGGGCACTTCTAAGGTTTGTCTATTTCCTGTATTCATCCTTTTTGGATATCGACCGCATTAAACCCCTCAAAATATTTCCCTTTCAAGGGATAATTTTGAGAGGATTCCCTTTTTTTGTCTCAATAATATTTTGGGTTATTCGAAAATGCGATTTGAGCAAAACTTGTTTGTATTTTCTATTTGTTGGTTTTACCCCAGCAAAAAAAAGTTACTATAAAGGAAAAATCTACTCTGTAACAATTTTATATATTTTATTGTAACTAATAAGACCAGCTTGTGTGAGAAAGGGGTAAATTTATGTGGATTTAATGATTTATGACGATATAACATAAAAAAAATATATCTGTATGTAAATGTTTGTATGATATTTTACTATATATTTCAAAAATCAAAATAACAATTTTGAACTTGGTATAAACTTAACGATCTGAGAAATGCACAATAATTTACATTTTATTTTAAGTTTGCATCATTTTTCAAACGAAAACTAGCGTGAGTCAAGACCTCATTTCACCACAATTTGACTTATCAGACTTCAGAGAAAAATAAATAAAGTATTTTTCAGAATATACTTTTGTTTTCGGAAATACACTCGGAAAGTTTCATTTCATGGAAAATCCGCTTAATATTAATTGTAACCATAAAAAGACGGTTAATTCTTCAACGAATCACCTGCTATAATCATTTATGGGTTTAAATCTATAAGTTTGATATTAATTCATTGTTAACCTAATAGTAAAAATCAATGAGAACTTCATTGTTAACATATAGTAAAATTCAAAGAGATTTTTTAACATGACTGTTGTTGTATAACAAACGGAATTATTTTAATCGAGATTTAATAAAGACTACTGATTAACAGAATTGATAAACTTGTAACGAAATTAACATAAAATGCTACCAGTTCTTCGCACTTACTTACATTTTTGTTTCTGTATAAACCTTTACAGAATAATAAATTACAATATTTGTTGCAGTATTAAAGGTACAACATACGATCAGGAGTTTGTTATACTTCTGCTTGAAAATAATTTAATATTAACCGACAAAGTTGATCGAGCGTCAAAATCACCAAGAGTTCATGAAATTAATTAATTTCTCCTAGAATCCAGCTTATTGAAGCTGTTATATTTATGACGAGGCAGAATGTTGCGAGAAAACGATGTGGTTGCTAATATGGCGTCGGCAACCTTAGACAATTTGTGTGGAGTATTTAATACACAAATTTGCATGATAATGGATGCTGCCTGTTGAACACCCCTGGACCACATCCGAAGGGAGGTTCTATCAAATTTTTCATTGTCACACTTATATTTGGAAAATGCGGAATTTGAATTTCAAAATTGTGGCGCATCGTACGTCGAGTTGGTTATGAGTTGGCTGTGTTCCAGAGGGAACGATTATTAAATGATCGACGACTTCATTCAAAGGGAAATTATTAAAATCATATGAACGAGAATTACGACTCTCTCAATACATCACATTATAAAACTGTGTTCATTAGTTAGCAGGTGATACGTAAGTATATGTATTTCTAAATATTTCCATATAAATACAACGTTTTATACTTTATACATATACTTTACGTTATAAAATACTTTAATTGAGTATGAAAATTTAAGGGTAAGCTAGGGTATCGCAAAAATACAAACATATATTATTAATTACAATCAGTGGAAACCATATTTAATTTTTGAGAAATTATTTAATTAATTTTTGCACTGGATTCGAAGATAACATCATTGCAATAATACGAAAATGGCGACGAATATTTTACTGTTAACTCAATGGGTAATAAATAATATTTCGAAGGTATACTGCTAGAAGTCATATTTTGACAATTTTGAGTTTAGGGATGCATTTGTATATGTTTTTTTATTACTTTATCTACTGCCAAAACGCACTTAGTCGTATCATCAATATTTCGGGAGAAAAAAAATTAAGTTAAATTTACATTTTTAGTTTCTGTTAGTTAATTGGTAGTTAAAATAGAGGTATTTTTTATGGGTGTGTTATATTTGGAAAGATAAAAGAAGTCATTAACTTTGTACCACATTGTAAATTATACAAATACATACCATACATTTATAGGTCGGTTAAGATTCGCCATTATCTCAAAACTATGAAATATGATTTACATTTTGGCAGTAGACCTTCAATTTACTCTAGACATAAAACATTAGCCACGAATAAAAAAATAGTATTAAACCGAGTTTGTACTCATTATGATTGTGATGACGACCAAGTAAGTTAATTAGCTGAGTGGAGAATTCTCTAGATAATTTTTTGCACTGTTAAACAAGCTTAAACAAAGGTTTAGTTATCAGGCTACAATTTTATGTAGGTATTTAGAAGCGGTTTTTAATTATATTGTCAGTATCTCTATGGGTCCACCCCAGGACGTGATCGTCTTAGATAATATATTTTTTATGGGTTGTTTGAGTTACTGTTGAAGTTTGTTTTATTGAGGGGAAAATACGCATGTGGTTATTTATCAAGATCCTCTCGACTGCACTACACTATTTCCAGAGGGTCTAAAAACACGGAGCAGACGTGTGTTTGGCAGATAAAGCTATATAGCAGGGGTTGATGTGTCAGCTGTGGGTGGGTCATGGGGTGAAGCCTCCATATAACCCGTGAAGCCTCCATACAACCCCCTGGATGCCGCCCCCTCCTCTGGTGCCCCACACCATGTTATAGTCACCGTCTCTATGGTAACATCGATTCAAGCAACAGCCGATGATGCAACTGTGTGTATACATAATGCCTTTATTACTCTATTCACGTGCAACGATACTTACACACAATGAACTGGGTTACATTTCTCTTTATTTCTCTTTAACTGACACCGCCCTTGCCTCTGGGTCTAGATTATGGGGGTCGATGCCCTATTACTCTGCATCAATGACCTGACTCAACCCAAAGTCACAGTGAGGGTGAACATACTTTTGAAAACGTTACTCTTTAATTTAAATAGTCTTACCTTCACCTTACAGTAGATGGATAAAATTTTCCAATATTCTACTCTACAGCATATTTTGATTAATAATAATCATTACTAAAATGCTTCAATAATTGGGGGCTTAAAGAATATGTTGACAGGGTAAATCAACAGGTCTTAATCATAATATGTACTACAATAGAAATAAGTGTAGTGGTTAGGCGAATTCTCTTTTAGAAGCTGACTTCAGGGAGTTTTTGTTTAGTGAATATACAAAATATCATACAAAAGACTATTCTATAGTCTGGGTGGAAGTCTACATTAAATATATTTATTATATAAAATAATAGACTTTACATATTAAAAATGCTTTAATTTAATATGTTAAAAACTTGACAAACACGCTTTTAGAATTATAAAAATCTAATACGTATGGTTATTCGTTTTCATCTTTATAATCAACTAATCCATGCCTAATATAAATCAATGACATAGGACAAAACACATTTTTCCATTTTAACCATAAATAAAACTATTCAAATAAACACAGAATGTATTATTGATTCCAATATTTTTGACGTCTGGTTGGAATTCCATAACTTTAATTTATTTAAAATGTAACTTCTACAATATTTTTTTTTTATGTGTTTGAGTATACTTTCGACTACTAAAATGTAGTCATCCCCAGATACGTTTAGCACAATTTGGACGAAATCATGTATTATTTTCATTATTATCAATTAATCAAATTTTAAAAAATTAAGAAAACTTGTGAGGAAACCTAAATTTGATGAGGATGTTTTCGAATATGTATTTAGTCTACTCAAATACGATAAAATATTAACTGAATAGACGAACACTCATTAAGTTTCCGTTCTAAGCTTGAGCTGGTATTATGAAACTTACAGGTGAAGTTTCATGCAAAATCTTGTCTTAATATATAATAAATCTTAAATTTAAATATCTGTTTAAAACAATATTATTCGAACTATGTTAAAATACCGCTTTACTCCAAAAGTATTAAAACAAATTATAAGGTCCGATTGGTACGCAAATTAGAAACGCTCACTACTGCCTGAATAATTTCGTTTGATTTGCGAATGAGAAAGTTTAATCTGAAATCTGTCTCGATTTTACTGCGTGTAATGTTTCAGACCTCTATTATGAAGATTTTGTAAGTGATTCTCAAAATGTAGTTTCATTATTCATCCCAGACAATGAATTATTAATATGGCCGTCTTTCAAAGGCGAAATAATATTGATCGGTTAATTAATGCAAAACGATGTCGTCTTAAAGCAGTTGGTTAATGAAAATTATTGAATTTGTAACTGTTAGTGTCCTTATTTTTTATACTATATAATTTGGCAAATACATATAAAAATATAATTTAGTTGAACTAACATTTTTACAATTATCTAGGAAACTAATATATTCAAAATACTCAGAAGTACTCAGTAGTGACTATTGCATGTGTATTGTGTTTGTTAAATACTTAATCAATATTTTAAAAAAATATATACATTTTTTTAAATTCAATGTTTTTTAAACTTATAAAAATATTCTCAGTTAATTTCATCCTGTAATAATGTAAACTGAAACTTTGTGATGATATTGCAAAAATAAAATAATCAAATAATGAAAGAAAAACAATAGAAATTATATGAATAAATGACATTTATTTTATAAAATTAATACTACAAACAAAACATCCAGTGAGAGAATTTTTATTTCATTGATCAATACTTGATGTTAATTTGTCATTTAATAAAGTGGAATTTCACACTTGATCTGAATTTCGATTTCGATTAAATAGGTAGCTTTTTTCCGATTAAAGCACTGAAGCATGTGCAAAAAATAGGAGTAAAGAGCCGACAGAATCAGGTTAATTCTCGTGGGCACTCAAATGGATATTGGATGTTTTGCCATTTTGCATTTTATATACAGCTTGTCGACTTTTCACATAAATTATTCACACTAATCGAATAGCAGCTTTTGACTGTGGTGATCTGCTATAAATGGAGGGTTTTCCAATAGTGAAAGAAGCTTTTCTTAATTAAAATTTAATTTACGATTTTCCAAGAATCACAACCGTTGGCAGTAAGTTGGTTTGATCGGTTATTATCTAATGATTGACAATTGCCCCATGAATAAATTAAGTAACAAAGAAAATTGATATATTTCAAGTATAATTTTGAAGGAAAATCGCTCTAAATGAAATCATCTATCAAATTTTTACACTTTGTTTAATGAAAATTCACTTATTCAAATTTCAGTGGGTTTAATGAGAGATTTAAAATATATTCCATTTGTTATAAATTTATAAAAATGTGTTTAAATATTAAACAAAATCTGAGATATGTATTCTATTACTTCAAATGCAATATTGTGTTCTCGTTATTTGACTATGTTATTATTGTCATTGTGTATGAGTTATCCTAATTAATTAAAGATCCTCATGTATCTGAAACGTATAATATAATAACATACATTAATTTAAATCTAAAAAATGGATTGGTTTGTATTAAGTATCGGAACACAGGAGCATCTGTGGAGTTTTCCGGTACATCAAATGGGTCCATAAGTAAAATACCACAAGATGTCACTACATAGTAAAAAATAATTTTATTTTTAATCTGATTTGACCTGTTTTTACTCTTAGATATTGTTTCTAAAAATTTATGTCCAAAAAGAAAATGAAAGACATTACAATTGTTTTATAAATATATTTTGGTTCTATCATTTACTTTCAAGATAACAATTCCAGAAAGTTTTAACATTATTTACATTAGGTACTATATTTTATAATTAAATTTAAACCTAAAAATTATAATACAGTTATATTAAATAAACAGAGACTACTTACAAAAGATAACATATGTTATATAGTATATAAAAACAAATATTCGAATACCAACAAATAACTGAAGGGCTTACATATTATTAGAGTCAAAGCAAACACATATAATATACATATATAAAGTTAAAGGTATCTTGTTATTCTCATAGTCTTTGGTAAGAGACAATAAACAAATATTTTGAAGGTTATTACTGAGGATGAACTATTTATAATGGAATTGATATTATTATTGATCGAAAGAAGGTAACTTTGTTCAATGTATTTCTGTTTGCTAAACAATTAAGTATATGTATTTGAATAAATGTCTCCATTCTAAAAGAAAAACTTATATTTTTGGTGTTACAATTTGTTGTCAGTTTTGATAAGCTTGTATGAAAAAATTTGTTATTAATACTTGAAAAGGTGTTTGAAGAAAACATTATTTACAAATTTTACAGGGCTAAACCATATGTTGCTAATTACATTATCAATTTCTTGTTTTCAATCGATATTCATTAGGCAATTCAAAGTTTGAATCAGAGATCTAAATAATGAAAACATTGTAATTAAAATTTATTACAAGATACGATTTCCTTATTAATAAATTTACAATTAACAGGCACATATCTATTTTTGACTGTCGTTTGATACAAACAGCCCATCCACATGTTAAAACATCAAAATTATAAGACTGATGAAATAAATGAAAGAAACATACACACAATTAACAGTAAATAATTTCATGAAATCAAATTTAAAAAATTGACAATTTAATATTGATCATTTTAGTCTTGTTCACATAAAACAATGGCAGCTGTAAGTATAATGGTTCTTTTTGCAATTAATGCCAATACAAATTATTTTACGCCGAATCATTACAAGGATTGATAATGTTTATAAAAAAGAATACGATTTCTCAATTAAACTAATGTCACAGATGCGCAAGTATGTCAATTTCTGACGTGTGCTGGGCCTGGCTAGGTCTACATTCTGGTATCGAGCCCGAGACTGTCACAATAACAGGACTGGTATCCTGACCAGTCTGTACTATTGTGACTAAGTTGCCCTCCTTGTGTTCTTGTTGAACTTCTTCTTC
Organism: Agraylea sexmaculata; assembly: GCA_022606485.1. Classification (NCBI taxonomy): domain Eukaryota; kingdom Metazoa; phylum Arthropoda; class Insecta; order Trichoptera; family Hydroptilidae; genus Agraylea; species Agraylea sexmaculata. The sequence continues at coordinate 71,408 of JAGTTH010005625.1, read as the reverse complement.
TTTGCGATCACTACCAATAGGCTGGTCCACTTCTTGACTGTCATCATATTTCACTTCGTCGTACTGTTCTAAACCGATGTTCTGTATGACTACGGCAGATAATGCAGGAGGCGTTTCTCTTGGTTCAGGTCGCCGTCTACTACGAGCTCCTCTGCCACCCATATACTGAGGACCTCCACCAACAATTCCTCTGGAATTATATATATATTTTAAATTACAAACAATTCAAATAATAAGAAAATGTTCTTAAGAAATAGGATTTATTTATTCACCTTGGTCGAGGTCTATATGGCGGTGGTGGACAAGCCATAGGTTGTGTAGCGCCTCTATCCAATAAAAGTAATCTGAAATCAGAATTTAATATCATAAGTATATAAACAGTCCAAGTGGGTTTACTATCCTGATTATTTGCATTGCAGCACTGCAACGATTACCTTTATAATATTGCTTTATTAATTGTATCGTTATATACATGGTAGAAATTACAAGATTGTTTCACTTTATTAAAAATGTATCCGTTACAGTATACAATATTGAAAACAAGTTTGAGCGTTCTCTTAGACTAGCTATACTAATAAGAAATATGTAATTACCTTAATCGATATTCATGCATGGATGCTTGATATGAGGGTGGAGGTGGCCTACAGTGGAACTCGGGATACAACATGGCTGCATAGGGATGGTGAGCACGAGCACAAGATGTTGATGGCAGTCGTCTCGGGGGAGATGAAGCAGTCAAGGATCCTGACCTCGCTCTACTTCTAGCCCTTTTAGTGATAGCTCTCCACGCTGCACCGCTTACAAATACAAGAACAAAACCAATACCTGAAACATAATATTATTACATTAGATATTATTACAAGTAAAAGCATTTATCAAGATTGTGTGTTGTAAACTAGAAGTAGAGGGTTCTGATACCACAGGCATGCAACCTATCCACGTCATTCTGTGGTAGGGCCCTCGTCTCCAAATTTATTTGCTACATGCGTGCGAAACCTTGTGGTTGGCAACCACTGTCCAACTGTCCATTGAACTTGAATATTTATAGTCCGGAAACCCTTTAACTACAAATAACAAGAATAATGGTTTGTCTCGCCGCAGTGATTTATTCATAAAATCGAGCAAAGTAAACAATTTGAGTGTTGGGGTAGATGCGTATGCCCGCCCTATCGAAATCGAATTCATTTCAGATTTACGGTTGCGTTTTATCTGAAATTTTACGACTGGAACGTCTCTGCTATAGACTTCAATGCAACAATGAAATTCCCATGTGCCTGTTGTTACAACATACATTCAAAATATAAATAAATAGTATTATGTGTTGCGGCAACACTACGCCATAACAAGCATTCGATTTTCAAACGTTTCCCGCTGACGGCATTTCAAGTCGATCAGATAACCTTTATACGGCTATATTCACTTCCCGTATCATAGCAATATTATTATTTACTTCACGATTAATGCACGTGTATTTAAATATTAATTAACAGTAACAATCGTTATTATTTAACAAGATTTATAGTCGCTGAAAACTCATATCAACAATGTATTAAATACCAGATGAAAATTGTTGTGTTTAGGAAACAAAAGGACTTACTAAGTTAAATAAACCATCCTATCCCATTTAAACGATATTTACCTAGTATGTATTTGTAATTATATTTAATACCTTGTTAAATAAAATATTGAAGGCTTTGTTGACATTAATTAGAAACTAGCTTTAATAATTTCACAATGGTAGCAAAATACACCGTATACAACTACAAACGAGGGTGTAAAAATGTTTATCTTAATTTTAATAAATTTTCTTAATTGTAAGAATGTAATATGAATAGCCAGGTTTAATCTGGCTATATTATATATATATATATATATATATATATATATATTTTTTTTTTTTTTAAATCTACTCACAAATGACAACTCAATGTTAACTCTCATATTCATGTAATTTCAACGGCTATTTCTATTATTATTGGTTACTTGGGTTTGTTGCGGCAAGGTGTCACAGATAATCCCGCAATAGTAATGTATTTTTACTATGTTGAGAGCAAAGTAGGACATTTAGATATGGTAGAACACGTGTGTTTCCCCGAGGTTTCAAAGGGATTCGATGGCGTCGGTAATATCCGCTAGTAAAAGTCGATATCATCGTAAATAAGCCGCGTAATAAAAATCACCGTCGACCGAGCCAATAAACTGGCGTGTATTTTTTCGGTCTTTACGGTCAATATGATAATATATATACATAGTGTGTGTGTGTTTTATGAATTTATCCGTGGGTATAATGATGAAGGAGGCGAGGTGAGAGTGACCGTTATATGGTCTATCCGAGTTTAGTGGTGATAAAAACGACGCCGTACTCAATCCACACCTAAAAGGGTCATCCGCCTCTCTTATCTTAACTAAAGTATAGATTCACAGCAGATGTGAAGTACTTACAAATCATAAGAAGTAGGACTGTGAGATGAGCTCTTCCATGAGCTCCAGCAGCTCCGAGTACTGCACCAACCAGGACACAGCAAACTCCAGCTAAAGCTACTGCAACTATGAACCAACGAAGGCTCACTAATCTTCCACCGCCACCTCCACAGCATGTTTTTGGGTCTTCAGAATCTTCACCATATTGACATCTGGAAATAAACAATTAAATCATTAAAAATAATACTCGCATTATATACAAATTTTCATAATCATGGCTCATTGGATCTATTTTTATCACTTAATCATAAGCAGACATAGTCCAAGAGGATGTTAAAAAGTATTTTGACGTATTCAAGCTGAGTAACGATCTCCTTTATAACAGCGGCCGGGGAAACGGAGTAAATTACCCCAAAAGGGGTAAAAATAAAATGTTTGGGGGTAGTAAGGATATTTTTTTAAATTGCTAGTTTTGAACAACGAAGGATTTGAATATATTTCAACATTATATTAAAGTGTATTGAAGCGAAATAATTCTGAAAAATGAATGAACCTCGATACATTTAAGATTGTAAATATATGAAATAATACATTTTACCGAATAAATGTAAGACGCACTGTGCTGTACAATTGTGAGCAATTGAAAACCTGTTTTATCAACTTCTTGGCTGAGGTTTGGTCATAAGTTATCGCATGTACCCCGAAACCATTCTTATAATGTTCGCAGAATTATGTGCGCTTGGCTGTGATTGGCGCTTGTGTGCTATGAGGAGATTATTCTAGAAGAAAAATCTGCTTCTAGACAGGCACATGTTTGGTACAAGTATTTTTTTTTAATTTTATGTAATAAATTATAACTTATGTCTATTCAGCCCCGCTTTAAACTTTTTTCAATGTTGTGAAATAGGTTGTGGTATATTATATACATAGTGGATTGATAAAAAATCATCTAATGTTCGTTATTGTTTGAGTAAATTGAGTTTCAAAGATTCTATATTCATAACAAGTCTGTAAGTTGACAAAGGAAATTTCGAGCAGGCATTGGCCATATTATTATAAAAAGTTCGGCGTCTCATAAAAGTTGCACAAATCTCGACATAAATGAGAAAACGCTTTTAGACTATTTTTGTTTATGGCGTCGCACAACAGAATGCAAAGTCGTTTAAGTCACTCGAAACTTTTCACAGGCATTATTTAATTTGGACAGGCGATCGTCTGCAGAAGCTGTTTATAAATTATTTTTTTACGTGATAGTAGAAGCAACTTTGGACAGCGTCATTGGACTAAGTGAAAAGTAAGTTATCAGACTTTCAGACGACAATGTACTGTATTCACTTACACCAGAGTACGAAATAAATTACGCTACTCGATTTTAGGGTACGACAGTTAAATTGCAAAAGTTTTAACAATTACAAAGTATATTTAACTAATCGGTGCGGTGTTTTGTACAAATGGCACTATTAACCACTGAAGCTTTCAGTCTTTATTGTGGATAGATTTTTTCACTTGAAAATCATAATTTTTTCCCAATATTTTATTTAGGCTATGGAATTTATAATAAAAAAGGTGTTATTTGAAATTAAAAAAGGAGAATATGAAGTGAAAAATCTGTGTTTAGATTGACTTTAGTTCAGAATAATTTATGATACGAAGATCGACCTGAAATTGCCACACATGAATCGGGTGACTCGTGTAAATAATATTTATTCGCTGTCAGAATAAACAAATAAAACGAGATTTAGTCGTCGAAACAAAGTGACAAACGCGTTTTTTTTTCATATTTAAATGTGCTTTCAAATGAAGCGACTAAAGCGACAATTCGGCGGAAAATTCACCCTCGTAAATCATAGCGATTGTCGTATGAAAAAATAAAATAAACCGCGCACACATTTTAAAATGAATGGCGAGGACAAAATTTGAATTGTATGGAGGTTTCATTTTGGGGTAAAAACGTGTACGAAATGACACGAAATTACCTTCTACGACGCGATTTGTCACTCAGTCCGCACCTGATCCATGGATCAGTGTGGGGGTTGGGGGATAACAGTTGAAAATAATACCACCACCCCGACCACCTACAGGCGCTATACAGGTTAAACTAATTTACACACCCCTTCTCATACCGGCTGGTTCATTTATTTTGTACTGCTCGAGGCTGCTATTCAAATACAGAATTAAATATGACCAGATTCAACACACAACAAGTGTCTTGTACCTATAATAAATGTGACATTTTACATAATTTATATATTAAAAAAATCTTAATTTTTTTTGGCTATAATCATACACCATCATTTCTCAGGAATAAATTGTTCTATCAAATATGTACCCAATATTTTAGTAATTTCCCCCAGCATAGATATAAACATTGTATATCGCATTGCATATGAATAAGTCGTGTAGCCTGTGTATTTTTGCACTCTTCTCTCCTATTAGAGAAAGGCATAAGTGTGCATCTCTCACTCAAAACATTTCCTAGTGGCCGCTGAGAGTGGTTGTGACAATATTTTGGTGATTAAAACGCAATAATATTTTAAACACGTTAAAGAAGTACTCAGGGGTAAAAAGTGAGCCTAGATGTATTTGAGTCCATATGACATGTAGTAACAATGCATTTACCCATTTTACTGTGAAATGTAACTGAAGAGATGTTTACAGTATAATGTTTGCTAGGTAACTGATGTTTTTGGTCACTTGAACTAACCACGCATTTAGCCACTCATGCGATATCTTATGTTTATATCTATGCCCCCCAGATAATCAATGTTTTGTATAAAATACAGGGGAGAGGTAGAAATACAATTACAGTATGATAAAGGAGTGGGTTGCAAGATAAAGGACCCTAATTTGTTTGAAACATTCGCAATGACTACCCCTAATTACTGGGGTAAGTCTTTCACTTGTCACCGCCCCCTCAAAGCCTTTAACCTAAATTAAAACAACTGTGGTTTTATTAAATGCGAAACTAAATTGAAGAAGAGCCGGAACGTGGAGTTTAATAATTGCGATCACTATCGATGGGAAAAAAATCATACTTAACTATTTGTATTTGCTGGCATGAAAGAATGATGTGTTCAATTTAAAGATATTCAGATAAAACGTCGTGTATTAGAAATGATGAATCATACAGATCAACCCCATCCACGTGTGCTGATGATATCGATTCTCCAAGATTAATAAATACAAAGGTGTTTGTGCTTTTGTATATTTGATATTGATGTCGCAACTAATTGAAAAGACAGAGAAAGAGACGGTTCAGCCTGAGGCAAGTCACGACTCTAAACAACCATTATATAGTGTGGAAATAACACTGTACGCTAGTTTATATTATTATAATAATAGAGAATATCGCGACATTGATGAAAGTGAAATTCATAATAATAAAGTAGTATCAAATGGGTCCTTTGCGCAAAAATATATATTTTGTTATTATTATTAAGAGAAAACAGTCGTCTGGAATACCAGAGAACCTACATGTTCTGATGGATGAGGATGATTTTTAGGTTTTTTTATACACAACAACGTGTTAATTGTCTGTAAGTGATCTTAACTATTATAGTTACACAGGTCACCGACAGAGCGGCTCTGCTCGACTTTCTCACAACAGTTCTCTGGAATACCAGAGAACATACATCTCTGATGAAACTATTTTTTGAGAGGGTTTTATTAATTGACTTTCTGTGATTTTAACTATTACAAGTTACACATGTCACTGACTTAATATCAGTATTTACCTTACAATCCAGGAAATCGGAATTTGATTTGTGATTGACATAGAATAACACTAAACGTTTATTATTTAATTAAATTTATTTATTTACGCTCCGAGGAGCTTTTATTTTAGAAAGGGTCTTTTTGAGAGGGTTTTTTATACACATCAACCTGTTTATTGTCTGTCGGTGTTCTTAACTATTTGTACTACTAGTTTCACAGGTCACCGACTTAATAATCGCCTCAGCATTTTTACCTTACAATCCAGGAAATCGGAGTAAACCCGGATCAAGACGATCGATCGGGATTTTATTAATATTATTTCCGATCTCCCAGTCGTAATAACCGATCAAATCAATTAAAAAATCTTGACTCGAGCGGTATTTGAGCCCATGACCACAGTATTTGTAGCCACACGTCTTATCCCCTGAGCTATCACGCTGGTTATGTTAAATATGTTAGGATTGAAGTGAGTGAGTGTATGAAAAGAGTGCACATATGTGCAGTGGATAGTGGTGAGTATTAAAAGGTGTGGTTGTAATGAATGGGTCAAATATTAGAGGCAGACCTAAGCTGGATTTACGTAGGCCAGGTGTTCAGGACACAACCAGACACGCCTTTTCCATTTCAACCCTCTATTCAAATTTGGATCGTTGATCTCAGCCTAAACAAATAGCCTTCATCCAGATTCTGATTGCGTTATTCGCCATTCTCCACCACGCCTCCGATTCGATTATGGGAAATTCTGCCCTGTCGTGTTTTTGACCGATAGTGACTTCATCAATACGAACGAATCCAACTTTGTCATGTTTATAATTTTATTGTAATATTTTATGTACCTACACTTACTTATTACAATAACTATTATAGGTATTGTAATAAGTAAGTAAGTGTATTATATATAGGTATTGGACTTTTCAATTATTATAATTTATTTATAGTGCAGTTTATTAGGGCATTAGGTTGGGCCGGACACGTGGAAAAAGCAGGAGGGATAGTATCGGAAATACTATCCAGCAAGCCTGTGGGTAAGAGAAGGCAGGGTAGACCTAGGCTAAGGTGGGCGGACGAGTTCTATAAGGTAGTTAGGAGTTTAGGTATTAATAAATGGAGGAGCATTAAGTGGAAGATGCTGGTGTGGGAAGCCTTGGTTCATCACTGAACTGGAGTGCTTATGATGATGATGATAATTTATTTATACACCTCGATGTTTGTTACAAATAATCGTTATCATTGAATCAGGTTTCTTTAAACGTATTTAAATAAAAAGTGCAAATTACTCAGAATAAAAGGAGCTGTGGAAATACTGATGAATGTGTGTTTTTTATGTTTGTGGAGCAAATTACAATTTTTTTAAATTCTCAAAGTTTAAAAATTGTTCCTATAAGAATATAAATAAATGGATAGGGTTTGTTAATATGATTATCGTAACGAACCGGGCCAACCAAAATCTTAGGAAGAAATCAAATTTCGTAACATCCGCTTGATAATCTTATTTATTTACTTAATATTTATTTTATTAATAGAATAGCTCAGGAGATGAGACGCGTGACTACAAATACTGTGATCATGGGTTCAAGTTATTTTTTTTAAATTGATTTGATCGGTTATTACGACTGGGAGATCGGGAATAATATTAATAAAATCCCGACCGATCGTCTCGATCCAGGTTTACTCTGATTTCTTGGATTGTAAGTTATATACTGAGGCGATTATTAAGGCGGGCAGAGCCGCTCTGTCGGTGACCTGTATAACTTAGTAATAGTTAAGATCACCGACGGACAATTAACACTTTATTGTGTCCAAAACGCTCTCTCAAAAGAAAAAAAACCTCCATGAGAAATGTAGGTTTTCTGGTATTCAGAGAACTATTTTCTCTTAATAAAAAAAACACACACAGATGAGAAAGTATATCAAAATAAGTAGTATTTTATATAATATTGTGCGTTCTTTGAGTTCTACCATAATATTTACAGTAGGATGTAGTTGAAAGGCTTTTCTGTCTCATCATAACAGACAGACACAAGATTCATATCCGGTAAAATCTCTGAACCGTTCATCTGGCTTTTCCACCGACTAACGCTCTTAATTAAACTTGTCATATATATAGTATTTTTTAGCTAAAGGACTGTTAAAATATAAATAACTGCCAGTCCATAACTAACACGAAAAACAGTTTAACGATGGAAGAGAAGAGAACAACGACAGTAGATTGTGTTATGGTTTCGCGGCCAATTTGCAATGCAAATTATAAGATGAGCCTGTCGTCCTAATTCCTTTGCCCAACACCAAATTGGAGTTCAAAATGACATCCACCAAACTTTATAGTCACACTATTGATTCACTTTCAACCAAAATACCAGGATAAAATGAAACTGTGGGGAAAATATCATGTCACAGTTGCAACCAAAAAATAAAATATCTGTACTTTAGTACACTACATAGATATAAACGTTAGATATTGCATATAAATATTTAGTGTAATTTTGTTTATCCCGTGTATTGTTGCACTCTTCTCTCCTATTCGATAAAGGCATAAGTGTGTCTCCTTCACTCAACACATTTATAGTGACCACTGAGAGTGGTTGTGACAACACTTTGGCGATTAAAACGCAATAATATGTTAAACATATTAAAGAAGTACTTAGCGGTAAAAAGTGAGCCTAGATGTATTTGAGTGTATGTTTGAGTCCACATGACATGTAGTAACAATGCATTTACCCATTTTACTGTGAAATATAACTGAAGATATGAAGAGAGATGTTTACAGTATAATGTTTGACAGGTAACTCATGTTTTTGGCTACTTGATGTACATTAAACACGCATTTAGCCACTCATGCGATATATTATGTTGATATCTATGGTCCAGTAACATTATTGTAAACACAATCAAATTAAATATATAATATAATTGTTCATGTCTGTATTACTTGGGGAATTACTCTAGTATTATTTTATTGTTGAATGTGGGAAAATGCAGTCTTTCGCAAAGTAGTTAAATGCATCAGTCACCAATGCGTTAAATGCACACATTTGAAAAGTATCCTGTTTACGGTATACGATCACAAAATACCATATGATTGTGATAGTCTTATTATATGTATTACCCATTGTTACCCTTTTAAAGTAATTGTGATCGGATGTGTAGGAAGCATGACGAAATAATAAATATCACATGTGCCATTCCTCCCCTAGACGATAAAAATAGAGCCACTATGTCGAAAATATAATTAGGTGTCCAGATGGCTGATTTAAAATAGCACATTGCGTTCACGTTAAATTAAACCCGGGGTTAAATTGAGCAATTAATCAAATTAACAAACCTATATTTGCCGTTATAATTCGATCACGCGTTAATTCTCTCAGTAGAACACTAATATTTTATATATGATTATTATCTTTAATATTCATCCGGTCTCCAAAGGCTTTTTTTAGTTTACAACTCATCACCGTGAAATTACAAATTATGAATCTGATACAACAAGGTGTGGTTCTGTATTTTCGAAGCGATACAGGGTTGTTCACATCAGATAATGCCCTTTTAATGAATGTGTTGTTAAAGTTCTTATTCCAGTCAGAATTTGATTTAAATTTACTGTATAAAACAATGTATTTTAATCACTAATAAAGTTCGGATAAAGTGGTTGCTGACTACGACTGAAAATCTGAAAAAAATCTTAAGCTTCTATTATCACAAAATTACAAACCCTTAGTATTATTAAAATAAATTACATATACTGTTCAATTGTAATAATTCAAAAAACTTATTATTATTATTATTGTATTGGTTATTGTAAATATAATAATCTCTTTGCTTTATAGATAATTGTAAGAAAATAAAATACATAGCATAGGCTCTGTCACAACAAAAAAGAGCGAAAATAATGTATTATTGAAAATGAAATAAGTAGTATACAAATGAAATTGAATGAAATTCGTCGTAGTAAAGTTCCTTTTGATAGTTTCACGTGTAATAAATAAATGGCACTACAATTTCATAGTTGTAACAAACACTACCATGTTTCCGTTTGAGTGAAGCAATATTCCTCGAGCAAGTTTCATATAGTGAACATCCTGTACAAGACTCACTTGCAAAAGGTAATCTAATCAATGGGAGAGCGAACCTTGAGCTTGTTGCTCTCCTTTGATATCAACATTCGATACATAATTAGTTGTAGAGATAGGTGTCAAAATTGTGGCCTATTTGAGTGTGGTGAAAGATTGTATAGAAGTGTTGAAAAAGCAATGCGCGAACCCGCAAAAGTGTCTTGGCGGTTCGTTAACCCGATTTCAAGTTAACGAACCATGACTAAAGTATGCGACCAAATAGAGATTACATACAAAAATCAATAGACACGTGAACAGGCAAAACGAGTATACATAAAATATATATATATATATATATATATATATATATATATATATATATATATATATATATATATATATATATATATATATATATAATCCTTATCCTCGGTGACTTATATTGCATTGTTCGATGTGAAGGCCTTTGCGATGAATTTTAAAGACAGATGGAATATTTGAGGTGTGTTGTATGGGCGTCAGGCCTTTGTAATCGTTTCGGGATTAATCGAAGGGGAGGTTATACACAAAGAGGCTCTATTTACACATTTCGTCATGGAATTGCATCTGCTTGTAGCTTTTCAAAACTCAAAGCCTTCGCCGGCGTATTAAATTACTAATATAATTTACACTCCTTATATTTCAATAAGCTTGTAGTTGTATTAACGATTAATTGTGCCAGTAATTGAAGTTAAAGTCCGGGCGTTCAGTAAATAGAATGAACCCTATCGGGAAACTCACAAAGGATTTGTTTGCGGATATTATTTACAGTATACATGATTAGTAATTTCATTAGATATATTGACGTTCTCTATTTGGTAATTGTGTATTACTTTACCGAGTGTGTTTGGAATAAAATAATAACGATAGTGTATTTATTTTATCGATAATAGCAAAAGTTTAATCTGTAAAAACCACCACTAGCCGGACAATGGATAGGAAATGCGAGTCATTAAGAGTAAAAGGGGAGAGAGTATCCGACAAGGGATGCACCACCTCATCATGATTTGGTCTAATCCAATAGGGGATACAAATAGAGGGTGGGATTTTGCAAGAAATCACATAGTTGAACGAAATTGCTATTTCTGCACTCTGATAAAAATGGTCGTTATATAAGAATTGATTCGATTCAGGGGCGTTGATTATTTATATGTGAGTTCTTATGATGCATCAAATACTCACTATTATTTATAATATAACATAGAATGAACACATTGATATTTATAAAAAAATTATATAAATAGGTATGTAGAAAATATTTATATTTCTGGCGAGATTTATATGCACATAAAATTTTTTTTTTACATAACTTGAATTTTTAGTGTTAGGTTGAAAATGCATTTTCAAAACAACAAATAAATCAAGTTACATAAAAATTTAATTTTAATAAGTAAAAATAATGAGCAACTTTCACTTATAAATTGTTTAATTATGGTATATTATATTTTGAAAACAAACAATCCCAGAAATCCCTTATGATGTAAATAGGCATATTTTCAATTTGGGTTATTAAAAAATATCATGTCAACAAAACCAAATGTGACTCGAGGAAATGTAAGTTCATTTTACCAATTAACTTACAAAATTGATATCATTTGTAGTTTTTGTTAATGTAGAGTTTATTTTTGTTACTATTTATTGATCCTCATATTTGTACATGCGTTTTTATTTTATTAATTAATATTACCTCTCATATCAGATCAAAAAGAAAATTCTCATGTTATTTAAAAGTTAAAATATATATATATATATATATATATATATATATATATATATAGTTAGTATATATATATAGGTATATATATATATATATATATATATATAGCAGTATATATATATATATATATATATATATATATATATATATATATATATATATATATATATGGTTATATATATATATAGCAGCAGTTATATATATATATATATATATATATATATATATATATATATATATATATATATATATATATATATATATATATATATATATACTCTGTACACCTCAGTCTAATTCATAAGATGTATTTTATTATCAAACAATGTAAAAGATAAATTAAATTGTCGTTGCTTAAATGGATATGTATGTATGTACCAGCGTGATAGCTCAGGGGATAAGACGCATGGCTACTAATACTGTGGTCATAGGTTCGAATCCCACTCAAGTCAAGAATTTTTAAATTGATTTGATCGGTTATTACGACTGGGAGATCGGGAATAATATTAATAAAATCCCGATCGATCGTCTTGATCCAGGTTTACTCTGATTTCCTGGATTGTAAGGTAAATACCTGAGGCGATTAAGTCGGGCAGAGCCGCTCTGTCGGTGAGCTGTGTAACTAGTAATAGTTAAGATCACCGACAGACAATTATCACGTTGTTGTGTATAAAAAACCCTCTCAAAAAGACCCTTCCAAAAATAAAAAAGCTGTTCGGGGCGTAAATAAATAAATAAATAAATAAATAAAAAAGTATGTATTCATTATTTGTATGTGTTTGTGAATTAACATAATTACTATACTTGGTAATAAATTCATCCAATTGCCAGATTTTATTGAAGATTGTGAATATGGGGGGCTTATAATTGTTTTTGGACGAGACTAATCAATCTGAATAGATGTTTCGTTTGCAATGTGCCCAGATGTGGTTGCTGTTGCTTGGTGAATATTCCCCCATATATTTGTAGCATTGTTGCAGTACAATCACAGTCGTATTGTATTGCAGTGTGAAATATGTCCACGAGATATTCAATTATTACTACACGTTTGAAACACGACCGCCATTTTTGACATAGGATGTGCGAAGCGCGTGCCAACATCATATCCGGCTTAAGGGATGACGACATTTATATAAAGAAATGCATAAGGGTTGGCTTCGGGGTGATACATACACACATACATCGGCCAACTTCATTATATATATTTTATGAACTCAAACAACCTTTTCTACATGAGCCGCTGAGAGGAAAAATGATCCAACCGCATTTATGACAACTTTTGGTAAATGAACATTTTGGATTTATACATAGTAAAAAAACACACCAACGAATTGTTGTAATTATTCCAAACTAGAAGATGGTAAGAAAACATAATACTTTTCCCATAGATAGAGAACGACCTAATGAAACCCAAGAATGGTCTAACTCAAAATATAATAGAGAAATTTTGAGTTGAATCACTTTTCCTCCCAGCGACTAATATAATACATTTATATGTGTGCCTACAGGAAAAATTGATAAAAAAACAAACTGTATCAAACTAAAAGCGTATATAAACCCTGTTCGATTGTTTATCTATCCTTTTTAGAACGGACAATATATATAGGTTAAACGGGAAGGCTTTTTAATACATACATATATCTCTTTTCTACCAATTCTGCCACATACAGGGGTTGTGTAGGAGCAATCTTATATGAAAACATATACATGATTATCTCATACAATTTATTTTATATAATTACTCTATTTTTTTACTATATTTATATATTAAAACTACACTTTATTTTTCTTATTTCCACAATATATTTAATTCATATCAGTTTTTTTATTCTATTTACTATGTAAAAAAGCTCTCATGTGTGTTTGTATTGAATAAAATAAATAAAAAAAGAGATCTTTAAAAATAGTTCGAATTGTTTTTCAAATAATTAAATAGATTTTCACTATTTTACCAAAGAACCATGAAAAAGGTCCAAGTATTTAATAACTATATGTTGTGTTTAAATGAATTTTTGTTACTTTCCAGTGTTAACACAATAAATTATTAACATATTTAGTAATTAACATTACTAAATATGTTAATCAAATCATATAAAAATTATATTATTCCAATGAAATTAATATTGTGTTGTGGATATTTCACACAAAGAATGAATCTAATAATTCATACACTTGTCTAGGACAGCTGTCATTAAAATAACTGTTTGCTGTTAATATTATTCACAAATATTATAATATGACAGATTGACAGCTGCGAGTGTCAAAATAGAGCTCATATTCAGACATATCAATTGTCTATGGCCCAAAAATGAAACATCAAAGTGGCATTTGGAATATATTTGCACGGTGTGTAATATTATTTGATGAATGTTGGTAAATGGCGGTGGAGACGAGAAGGTTGTTTGCTGAATGTCTGCGGCCAGCTGCCCCCACTGCATTACTTCATTTTAACTTCGATGTTAGACCCATAAATATCACTTTGGAATTATTATATATTTTATCGCATATTGAAATATAGGTACTCATAAGCGAGAGGTTTATGTACAGTGAGCGAGTATTTCTATTTAAAATATATAGGTACCGATATTTATTTGGAGGGAGAATGTTTATTTAATTACTTGGTTTACAAAATTTTAAACTAAGACATATTCAAGTAAAACAACGCCGCTGTATGGAAGAGTTTAACTGTAGTATACAAGATGCTAATTAGGCCAGTACTAACCTGACTGAGGAGGATAGGCTACTTAGGTTCGAGCGGAAGATTCTTAGGAGGATCTTGGGTCCTGTTCAGGAGGCACCGGGACTATTTAGAATTAGACGGAACGATGAGATTTACTCATTATATAAGAGCGTGAACGTAGTGCAGTTCATTAGGGCTTTAACATTAGGTTGGGTTAAGAGCAGGAGGGATAGTATCGGAAATACTATCCAGCAAGCCTGTGGGTAAGAGAAGGCAGGGTAGACCTAGGCTAAGGTGGGGGGACGGTTCTATAAGGTAGTTAGGAGTTTAGGTATTAATAACTGGAGGAGCAATAAATGAAAGATGCTGGTGCGGGAAGCCTTGGTTCATCACTGAACTGGAGTGCTTGTGATGATGATGATAATAATTACCCACCCTCCTACTCACAAAATAAGGATACATGTCAAAATGTAAATAAATAATCTTTTTGAATAAAAACACTCATAAGATAAAAAAATATATAATCATGCACATGGTGTGGGAAAAATTAATTTTAAATAAACTGAATAATATTAAGTCTTTTGATTTTAATGTCTGACATGTCCAATATCGTAGCAGTCAATATAAATGTTCTTGCATGTGGGATGACGGTCAGTCTGTCCGAAGGTCTGGACTCTTTGGTTGAATTTCATTTGCCACGTGAACTTTATAGACCAATCATATAACTGAATATAAATTTCAATATGAGAAGAACATTAGGGAAATATTATACGTTGTGTTTAATGTGGCTAAAGGGATGTTTTTAATTTTCTACCGAACGCTGTGGCAAGCTAAGTGTCCGCTTCTAGGGGGCTTTTTTCGGTAAAAAAAATTATTATTTTTTTTGTCTGCATCAGACATCAATTGCAGCCCTGTTAGGGGGTGGTTTGGTGTGTAAAAAGGTTGATTGTGGAAGTTAAACGGAGGTCGTATTCAATCTCGCTCGATTTCGCTTATCCAGCCGTCTTGTGCACACATCGCACCACCATAACCACCCTCTCAATATCTATATCCTCTAAACCCACAACATTACCCTCTCTTTTACTATATTGACTCAACTGTCTGATGCTGCAACTCAATTGCATGTTTTTGCCGATGTCAGATTGTGAAATTGAATGTATGACTTGTGAAAATACAAACCGCAGCGTTGAAAATTCATGTGCTTAAAAGTCACTTTGTGAATTTGGCGCACTTTAAAGCGTGTTTAAAATAAATGCAGTGGGAAAATAAACTTTACAAACACATACTTATTTAGATTTTTTGTTACTACTCATTAGTAAAACAGACCATATCTTTATATACATAATTATTGTTTTTTAATACCAGCACAACAACACAATAAATAAGACATTTTGCTACGAACATTTTCACATATGAATCGAATTAAAAGTTCAAGAGATATGAATTCAGATGAAGAATGATGTTAGGCGAATATCTACAATTGTATTCATTATATTAATATTTATATATTAAATTAAAGTCTTTTAATTAGATAAATAAATGTATTACTTAGATGTGTGCGAACCGGGGATAAATTTGCGAGTTTATTTTACAGTAGGAATTAATGCATACTGAAAGGCAGACAAGTTATATGCAAATTTCATAGCAAAAGCAGAAAAACATTGCGGAACGAAAACAAAGCGTAGCAAAACATAACATTGTACGTCAGAAGAGAATAACGCGCTGTCAGAACAACAATACTCACATTTTGTACTTCCCCATTAAATAACAGATTTCACGAAAACTGAATACGAATGCTAACTTATTATTATTAATATGAAGCAGAAGCGGATGTATATGTTCCACTTTGTATAGTATCCAACCAAGAGGTGAAGGTAACGAGTTGGGGTCAAACTAAAAGAAACATTCTGAATCGGCCTTTCACATTTTAACAATGACTTGTTCCACCGCAGCTTTGTGCATCCCGAACAAGTTTCATATCTTATTAGAAACATTGTGTTGTATTGGAAGACGTGTATTATTATTATTTTAAACATTTTTAAAATCATAGAGTTGGGTTTGAGGATAAACGATTATTTATCACCGGCACACAATAAAGGCGGAACTGGAGCTTTGTGAGCAATGTATGAATATGCGCCAAGTTCTGCGATACAATACAACACACAATACGTCAAGACAAAAAGTTGAATTCAGTTCAAAACAATACTGAAGTCATTAAGTCGCATGACTGAACTACTATTGAAGAAAAGGAAAAACAGACTACAATACACACAGACAACGACAAACAATACCCGAACATTTACGTTATACTTTAACCCCACTTAATCGACAGAGGATAATAATTCACCATCAAAAGATACAGAGAGTGATTAATATACTAAAATCATATAGACGATGTAGTCAGACATACATACGTATATGTGCAAAAATGATTTTATGTGCCACAAATAATGTAGACAAGTTAGAATTAAAAAAATCCTATATTATTTTGCTACTATCAGTTGCAATAATTATAGTATACACCGTCATAATAATTTGTATTAATAAAATCATAGTGTGTACTTTTATAAATAATTACTTGTTAAAATTAAAGAAATTCATCTGGCGTATCTGTAATTATGAAATTCCACCCTTATATCAACAATTTACTGCTTATAATAATAAACGAAATGTGTGAATTGAATTAGGATTTTTGAAGAAGCTACACACTTATGAAAACTTTAATTCTTATGTTTGTAATGGACATTTAATTGTTCTATTATGTCACTAGTTTGGCAAGCCAGTAAATAAGCATTATCCTGAATCAGGATAATTTTAATCTTATAGCCCAGTCAAATTAGGATTTCACCTCGGAATTTGAAACTTGAAGCTTTAAATTTGCATACACTTTTATTTCGGTGTTCTAAAAATTGGATAAAATCAGGTGAAGGAAGGTTTGGAAGTTATTCTATAAGGTCAACACAAATTAGTTTTTCAAAATTATCTCGTTTTCAATGACTCCAATGATGTTGACATCCAAATAAATATTGTAGATCATCAAATTTTGTTTGAAAATAATATACCCAATCATCAATCATTTAATCGCATCCAAGCCAAATAATTTTTATTGTTTTTTTACATGGATTTATTGTGAAAAAGATGATAGATATGTCACATCTGCTCGTGTCCTTTGTTCACCTGTCATGCGGGCTTTCAAGATAATTAGGGAGATGTTGTGTGTAATCAAATATACATTATTTATGTATATTTAATTAGGGTGCTAATTAAACAACGAGCTACGAGTCCGAAAGCAGCAAATCCGCCACAATATATTATATGGAGATGGTTGGTCCACAATGACAGACTCGTGCATGATTTTCGGCGTCGCGACGCCCTACATTCCTAACGAGGCACCATTGTTCTTCAATTTGCAGCATGAGGGCTTTATAACTGAACTGCCAAATTGGCATAACCTTGTCTGTAACCACACTATACTATTATTATTACAATTTCTTTATTATGCATAAGTTTTTACATTGATTGATAGAACAATACATCTTTGGAAATAGACTTACGGAGTGTATACATCTTTTTACCTATAACTAACATGAGAATGTTTTATTTAAATTTGATATGAGTAATAGTATTTAATTATAGAAAGAATGGGGAAAAAAATTAAAACCCATTTACAAATTTGATGATTTAAATAATAACAACGATAAAATCAACATTAACAAAACAGTTACAAAATAATAAACCAAATTTGAGTTGAGTGGATTATTGGAAATTTAATTTTATTTTTTAAAAATAATATCAGTTTTGGAAGTTCATTGGTAAAATGAACTTAGGTTTCCTCGAGACATATTATATTTGGTTTTATTTACATGTCTTATGATTAGGTAAGTTAGTCATTTTAGTGTAATGTTTTATACCCAAATCTGCGATATTTGCTTTGATCAATTTTAACTTCCTTCCTCGTGGACTTCTTTAAGAAATGTGCCAGGTTCAAGATCCAAGGCCATCTTAAGACACTTGTTTTGGACAATTTGAATTTTATTGATATGGATTTGTGCCACAGTAGACCAAGCTGGGCATCCATACAAGAGAATATACTATACTATTTGACAGCTTAAAAGAGTACTTTCCTTTGACGTGAAATAAAATCAAAGGAATGTATGAAAATTATTAAAGTGTTAAGAGTTTCATTTAATATTAAATGGGACCCCTGTTAAAGTAGAGAGGTCCTCCAAAAATTGCACTCACTATCAATAAAATTGAAGATGGGCGCGGTTATGTAATAATCATTGGTGTCAGCATCAATGGTCTCACTAGTCGATCCTCGACCATTATGCTCCCCAAGACAAGGAAGAAAGAGTCGAATATAAAAATTAGTGATATTAACATTATTAAATATTTCAATAGCCACATCACGTCTACTTTAGAGACATCTGTTGAAAATATAAAACAACGATTTTATCAAATTGACTTTGAAATATAATATCAATGAAATTTGTCCCTAATCGCAAAAAATGCATAAATTTGTATATACATGTTTAATATCTGATATATGAACTTATTTTAAAACATATTACGTTATTTTCAATAATAAAATCATCAATTTGTTTACTGTTTCGCTAATGGATTTGATAATTAACATAAATTAATAACAATTAATGCGTTCAGTTACATAACCATTAACTCAACATGTATCTAGTAAATCGACTTTAAAGATTTTTTTGCTATCATAATGTAATACATACATATTTATATTATTATTATTGAAAATTGTAATTATGAAAACAACTATTATAATAATTCTCAAGTATTTTTCTTGAATAATAAAAAAATGACATCATGTTGAGTTCATGGTTAAGGAACTGAACGCCTCAATTTATGTATGTTGCAGGTAAAATAGATGAGTTGGATCATATTTTAAATGGCTATTTGTTGGTGGTATTTCATTTTAAACGAATTGTAGAGGATAGTTTCAATGTATTTTAATTAAATAATGAAATGACAGCGTATGATAGATCTCAAAATATTGTGATGGAGAAAGTATATTGTATATTTCATATAGAAGGTATATTGATAGGGTAGGTCTGTATGTAGGTACCCAAAAAAGGTATTCAATGTATTTAGTAGGTAGGTACATAGGTAAACGGGTCTCAAAATAATAATAGAATAGGAGACGTCACGTCATTTCATAAGACTCCCCCGCGGCGATACTCAGGTAACAGTTTCATTGTCGCACGTAAAAAGGACGCCTTTATGATCTATTATTCTGTGTACAATATAGTTTTTATAACCGCATTATTTATGGACGAAGCCACTACTATTTCAATGGGAGATTTACCTGCACAGATGTGCAGCTTTGGCACCGTCTACAATCAAGATTTATTCATAGAAATGCCGAAAGTCATTCAACGATCAGAACATAATGCAACCGACAGCTACTGAAAGATTGCCCTTTCAAGAGTGACTACCATAGGAAGTTTATATTTAAACCCACTTAATTATGGTTATTGAATTTTATCATTGTGTGTAAATCGATATTGTTTTTAAATAATTACATTTTTAAATTAAATCATATTGTGTGGGTAGTGGCATTTTAAGATTGTGTTAAAAGTAAGTTTAATATGACTATGTGGGTTTTAATGAAATAAAGAGTATTAAAATCTACTTATATGAATATTTGATAACTGATTGGTATAGTAAATTGAAAAAAACAATGTAATAGCTCATGGAATAAGACGCGTGGCTACAAATACTGTGGGTTCAAATCCCACGCATGTCAAAAAATTATAAATCTCTGGGACTCGGAGATCGGGAAAAATATTAATAAAATCCCGATTGATCGTTGATCTGGGTTTACTCTGATTTTCTGGAGTGTAAGGTAAATACTGAGGCGATTATTGAGTCGGTGAACTAACTAGTGATAGTTAAGATCACTGACAGACAATTAACACGTTATTGTTTCTAAAAAACCCTCTCAAAAAAGCTCCATTAGAGATGTAGTAGTTTTTCTGGTATTCCAGAGAACTGTTTGCTCTTATTTAATAAAAAAAATAATGTGAAATTAATTGACGAGAATGTCGGTTAAATAGAATTAATTATATTGTTTGGAAGGATTGCTTTGTAGAAAAAAGATTAAATTTTCACGAGCAAGCTGTATAATATTTCGTCAAAGGGATATTCTCTGCCTTTGTCGATCACTGGGTGACATTTTATAGAAGTCGAACATGAACTTTACATATTTACACTGATGGAGCGATATCAGAGGAGAGAATTTGCATATTGTGATATTGAGACACATGTGTAATAAATGTAAATGGGGCAAAGCGTAAAGAGATAGACGAGGATTCGACTTTGCAAGGCTTCAGATTAGCGCGTGGAATTAAGCCCAACCCTCAAAGGCTTCTTTCTGCACACTACATTCTATGTCAGCTGAATACTCTCATTAGCACAAGGCCTGACACCTATTATATTTAAAGAATTTTCGTATAATAAGCAGATATACAACCCCTTTGACACACTATTAAATGGGAGTGCATTAAGTTTTAAATAGAATCGGGTTAAGATTGTTTTTAAGTATCGATTCTGAGAAGAGGATGCGTCCGCGTGTTTGGGATAAAATTTTAAATTCGTCTCACCAAAATAGCCGTTAACAGCCAGTGAAGTGTTTCTGTGGTGCAAGAAAAAAGAGAAACAGGCAAAGGGAGAGAAAAAACAGATTTGAATCGGGTCGGTGTCTAAAAAAACCGGTTCGATGGGTTCTGTCTGTGGAGACCTAAATGGGTCCCGGTCCCTGATCCTTGTGCACCCTTAATATATTTGGTGGGAGGATCAAGGCTGTCTAAGGAGAAGTAAACACACGTGTACAAGGCAACGTTGCCGTAAAAATAAACGTAAATAAAATATCACTTTAACAGTCAATTGTTACGAGTACATAAAAAGTTATATAATTTCTAATAAATCGCCGATTTCACACAGCATATTTCATTTGGGACTAACCTACCGTTACTCTAAAACTTAATTTAGTATACCTACACATTAAAATAAAATTGAGTTACTGCAAAATGATCAAACGTAAAAAAAATGATTCAAATTGATTGATTGATGATCGTTCACTTTATCAAATAGAATTTAACTTACATTATTCCACAAAATGATCATGAATTTTTAACTAGATGCCTGAAACGCTATCCGATAATGGATCTAGACCAATTACGAACCGAGAAAATTCCCATGGTATTGAATTCCCAATTGAAGTAAGTAAAGAATGCCGAAAATGTGTTCTAAATAAGAAACAAACATCTGTTTTAAATCTTCACCACCGCAACACTAATGACCTGTTTTTATTCACACTTACTTCTTATCGCACATTTCAAACGGTTCATTTTTTTTGTACAAGGAGCGAACGAGAAAAAATATGTACATATTAACAAATCCTAAGCGGTAGGTAGAATTTACATATTAATATAGGTCAATAAGATAATATTGTATGCAATTTTAAATTATTCATTATTTATCTTCCCACACTGTGTCGAGTGATGCGCACATAAATTAAGACGTATTATTAAAGAAGAAGAGTTTATGATGATTCTAAGAATCTGGTTTATCAATGGTGATGTAAAACATCAACAATGGGACAAAAACTTTCTTAATACACGTGTACTGGGTGGAGCACCTGATAATTATCACTTTTCTTTAAGTATCGTGGTTTTTGTAGGATACCGCCGCTAATGTTAATACATATTACATTTTAATAATAATAATCCAAGTATATAGGTATAATAAGTATGAAGATTGGAAAATCACACGGTAATTACATTTAAATTAAGATTAAAAGTATGTATTAAAAAACATCTGAATTTCTCTTGCGCCTTCATAGCATTTATTTTTTTTATAGGTAAACAGAGGTTTTAAGCAATTCGTGTGAAAATGAAAGCATACAGATGTGCAAAATGATGTGTTTAATATTAGGGATTTTATAAAATGTCCACTGTTCCGTAAAATATGTTGGTATCAATAATAACCAAGAAAATAATGTTTTAGATATATGCAGTAATGATTACTCCTGAAGCTGCGCTGTGATAAAAAATAATTAATTGTATAGAGTTAGAGTGGTTCAAAATTTGATCCAATGGCACTTTAAGCCCCAAGTGTATATTTAATGATAATTTCTCTTTTCGGATTGAATACCCACTGAAGAACACATTTAATTATAATAAAATGAAGGAAGCATCAGAAGTGCAGCGCTCTTTAGACTGGAAGGTATGACGATGAGGCCGAGGCAATTTTCCCAGTTGTGGGAACACATTCCTCGACCAAGAAAGAGAATGATCAATTAGATACCTGCTTAAGAATGCCCCAGTCACTAGATACCTTGTCTGTGTATAAGAGAGTCTCACCTGGAACAAAACAAGAAATAAAACAGTTAATACACAATCTCATCTCGTGGTCGGATTTTAACAAATTGGATTGGGATGCGCCCAATCAATCAAAGATACACTAAATATGGGCCTTCATGATTATTAAATTACATATTATTATACTTTTAGACAATATTCTATTTGGTAAGTATAACTGAGGTTCTATAAAAGTGGTTAAATGTATAATTATTGCTTGTTATATTAATGATATTGAGTATGGAAATGATATTGATAATAATGACACTGATGATAATTAGAGCTACTCGAATAATCGTTTCAAAAGAGGACATTACAAATAAAAAATACATTAATAATTTTACTTATTATATATGTTGTTGATAGTGTTGACTTCTGGGTGGAATTATAAATTTAAAAAAATTTGTTTAGTGTAATTTCCACAATTTTTCTGAGTAAAGAGAAATTCTAAAAACCGCGATTTTTACCTTTGGTTTCTGTGTAAAATTAATTTAATTTTGTGTGAAAAAAATTTCTTTTTATTATATATGTTTGGAATTTCCGCTTGACATAAATTGATATATTTGGAGGTTATGTATTTTATATTTATTTACGATACGAAGGCTTTTATAAATTTTGGTTTTTTCGACTATCACTAGTTATGCAGGTCACCGACAGAGCGGCTCTGTCCGACTTAATAATCGCCTCAGTATTTACCTTACGATCCAAGAAATCCGACTGAGCCTGGATTAAGACGATCGATCGAGATTTTATTATATCCCGTTTTCCCACTCATAATAACCGATAAAGTCCTTTTTTTTCGACTTGAGCCTGCTTTGAACACATGACCACATTATTTGCTACTGACTAACTATTCATTGGTTATGTTTGTAATTTTATGTAAAATCATCTTAATTTAGATTCTACCATTCACGTGTAAAATTGATATTGTTACTAGTTTTGAAAAGAATTTAAATAATATACATATTGTAAGAGGTTTGAGTTAACAGTTTTTTGGTCACGTATCTTAAGTATGTTTCCAGTTGGATGACTGGCAAAGGTAAAATAAAGTGGTTCGGTTGTATATGTGTTTTTGTGATTATATCTGAGGGATAGGGATAATCCATTAGGTGGGTGGTGGAGTGTGAAATCAGATCATCTTTGCAGGGGTTGCAAATTGGACTGGCCGATGAAGGGTGTAATGAACATGATAGCCATTTCGAGGGACACCACATTACATTCATATGCATAACTGATGCTCTTCACCACTATATTCATTAATTATTTCATATATCAAACAGATACACTTTCAGGACACAATGCATCTTGAAAGCTATTTTGTATAAGCGATAAATTGGATCCACGTTATTAATATCAACGATTTTGTTAATAAAATTTAAAAAAATCCAGGAATTAGATTTTTTTAAATCGGATAATTAGGTTGGTGATGATAACGTTAGTATTAAAGAATGCCAATTTGGAGAAAGTAGCATTAGAAATTTGCTGCAATTTTTTGTTGGTACGAATAATACTTCTGTAGTATTGACGCCTTTTGATAAAAATACGACTAGATATACAATTAGTTACAATTAGTGTCTACTAACCCAACGATATGATTTTTCTGGTATACATATATGGTATTAGGTTGTAACGACTTGGCAACGAATTTGTGCACCTGGATGATCTCTTTTCTACCAATTCTGCCGCCCCTTATAGTGTTTGTATAGGAGCCTTTTTATAAGCTTTCATATATTTTTTATACTGTCCATTTTTGTTTTTAACCTTTTTTACTTTATGATTTTTGTCTTGTCTATAAAAAAAGCTCTTATGAACGTTTATATGCAAAATAAATAAATAACGTCAAAATATTAAAAAAAAAATATGATAACGACACTATGATATATGTATGTATGTATGTATGTAACGATTGTAAATATAGCTATATTAATGGTTGTATACAAATATAGACATTTTTATGAATTTGAATATTAAACATATATTCTAAATGACTAGTGCTGCATTATCACCACGGCGACTTGGGATCCCCCGTAATGCTGTAGTGGTAGTGCAGTATGATGTAGTAATTATATGTAAAATAAAATTATTTCATTGAGTGTTTATTAGTTCCTTTAGCAACATATTAATATTCCTTTAACACATACGAATGCTGAATAAAGTATTATTTGATCTGTGCCTTCTTAATAAATCTGTATGAGAAGTTCAAAGCTCTTATATGTAGAAAGTAGCAATACATTCATACATTGAACGAATTGCTCTAGTTTTTGTATAGGCGCCAACCCAAATGCCGTTGACAGTGACTGATGTTCGTAAATGTATTCATCCATTCACACATATATAAAAAGAAATTAGTCTAAAAACCCTATATAATAAGACAATTCATTGCTGGTAAACAGACACAGAAGAAATAGCTGAGGCGAATGCGATGACAATAATAAACGAGTGTGATAAATTCTGTTTATGAATCATTCCCAATAGCAATCGGGAGATGAAAGCGTATAAAAGGGGAGTGTAATTCAGGTAAATGGAGGTTTCTAGCATTGTGTGTTATATTGAAACTATTTGCAATACGACATGAAACACAATGCCGCCATATATTACAGAAGACCTACTACTAAAATAACACACAAAGTTATTAACAAAACAGTACTTTCGTTATATTATACTAACCGATTTGAGATTAATTTGAAATTTAGTCTTACACACAAAAACTACACACGAAAGAAGTGAAAGTACAATTAACAACATTACTTACAAACAAACAAATTATATTACTTTCGCACGAACTGACCATCATTACTCAAACCAATTCTAAGACGGAAACTGTAATGGGCGTTACGAATCGGAAAAACATTAAGAATTGTGTATAATCGGAAATATCAGCGGGAATCTATTTTATTTCCGACATTGTTTTCCATCAAAATAATGAACAAAGAGATACGAAATTACGATTTTATCGTACACGATTTTAGATGGAGGATATTTTTTGTGAAAAAAAAAAAACAAACAAACAAAAGAGAAATCAATATATTTATATATTAATACATTGATGACAAACGTCGAGAAGCAATTAAGACTTTTAATAGGTTGATTGTGACAAGTTATTAAAAGCATGAGAAGGCGCCATATCAAGCGGAAGATTTTAACGTATAACTTTCCTCGATTCCGGGATAAACTTGATTGCTTTTCGAAACATTCGTATCGCATTTGACGCTTTGATATTAATTAGATTCAAGTTTTGAGGTTAACGTTGAGATTTATATAAGATGGGGTGAAAACTCATAACAGATTAACACGATTTTCTCGAATACTGATATATTAATAAATGCGACTTCAAATTATTATCCGTGAGAAAGCCGCCCGCAAAATGGCAATCGATGACCAAATATCACATCAGAGTTATGAAATAACAAATGACAAAAGCCACGACACGGGTATTTTCAATTTTAGATAAATAGAGTCCGGTGAAAGTTGCACGGTTCTCATCTATGCTAAATTGGATGTCTGGTTTAACTACAAGAAACCAGTACACTTGACGCTTAGTTTCCGGGATATTTCACATCGCATCATGAAGATGGTTAACTATCACCTATTCATAAGAGAAACTTTAATTTTCATTTTAAAAACTACCAAAAAAGACAAGTTATTATATAATAACTTATCATGGATGGGACTGACAATATTTTAAAATATCAATTTTTTTTTACATAACAGTAGAGTATAAAATGTATCATTTAAAATATGTTTAGTGATATTTTTACTCAATACAATATATACCCAGGACGTAAAAATACACACACAATATTGCTTAATGCTATATTACTTATGTTAATTTAATTTTAATAGGCATAGTATTTTCAGTCGAAAGGCCCCAGACAATAAAACAAATAAAATATCATTAAATTTTTGAAATTATATACAGGGTGGACTTGAAATAACTGAGAATATTTTAGGGGGTAACCCAACCACTCCCTAAAATATTCTCAGTTATTTCAAGTCTACCCTGTATAATAATTTATTTATATAATCAAAGATTGAAATGATTTGAACGTATTTAAGTCATGTGTGCTGCATTAATATTATACATATATTTTTAAAATAAAATACTACGAAAACCCAAATTAAAAATGTGTGGAAAGCTTTCTGAATTACTAAATCGAATAATTATTTAAAAAATTCAATCCGTGTGCCTCATAGTGGATATATTTTTCCACTTAAGAAGTAATTTTGTGATAAAATCATATAAAAGCAGACAGGATGTTTGGTCTACAATCACTGTTTTATTGAATAGGACGCTGCCGTTATCTTGCGGAATATTCGTCGGTGTCGAAACTGGGGATGTTGATTAGTAATTTGCTAAACCACATCCTGTTATGTTAAAGATAATATGATTTATATGTGTAAGTAATGTACAGGTGAGGGGACATTGCTTTGGTAGGGAAAACATGATTACAGATACAAGTCAACGGTACAAAGATCATATTATTCTCGTATTCCATGCACTTGTGGTCCGTGGAAACCAGACCGACTCTGATCTCAACTATGCTAACATCGCAATTCACTTTGTACTAACTCACTATTGAATATACGATAAAACATTACAGCAGATAGTGCGTGACACACGATCACGAATATCTCGTCACTAGATTGGGAGATAAAAAATAATAGCTGATAAATATGAAGACGTTAGGAATGATGTTCAAAAGTAGGGTGTGAATCATGCCCAACAGATTAAATATACAGTGGTGCCTCGACATACGAATGTTTTGAGATACGACGAATAATATTCGAGAATTTCTACCTCGACATACGACGAAAACTTGAGATACGAATTTTTATGCGCGATAATTATATAGATGGTCGCTACTATGATTGCTAATTTTTATGGAAGGTCACTACTAGAATATCGCGCCAGAATTGTATATATGTAAAAATCAATAAATATTTATAATATGCGTTATTGCTAGTTTATTTATTTTAATCTCAAATTATCCATTGCCAATTTTACAAAATGTATATAAACTTTTTTTTTAAACACGTGGTACGTTAAGAAAAGCATTTTTTTGCTAGGACTTTTTGAGGGGCTAGAACGGATTAATGGCAGATTCTTTGGAATTGTATGGGAAAAATTGCTTTGAGATACGAGTGTTTTGACGTACCACTGTATTTCTACACTTAATTTTTATCCACTACAAGTATTGGAGAAGTCATGCAAGAGAAGCTATTTTTATTATTTAGTATGCATTAATTTGAGATGACTGGTTTTATAGATTTTTGATCGGTGTTTAAGGCAGATAATAATATAAGAAGTAAATACCACGAGAGATGTTAATTAGTTTAATGTACTTGCTACAAATATACCCAGTAAGTACATAATATAATACAGAATATAGTAAAAATAATAAAATAAACAATAAATGATGGGCACACATGATACATAGTAAAGTATATATTACAATTTCTTTATTAAATTGGAATCTTACATTGTTTGATAACACAAAACATCTTATGAATTAGACTTACATATAAATCTTTTCATCTTTTTTTTTTTTTGTTTTGATATGAGAGATAAAATGAAATAATAAAAAGTATGGGAAAAAATAAAAACCAATATTTGATAATGCATATAAAAGGAACTGTGTATGGATTGTGTAATAAATATTTTGATTAATTTAAAAATATTATATAAGCACAGCAGATTTATAGACTACCGAAATTTATAAAAGTTTATTAATGTCACCTAGATAATTTATATTTATGTTTGGCTTTGTTTTACAATTAGATACTTAAAAATATATATTTATTTTGCGATAGAGTCAACGAAGTGTGCAGTGTTTTTAGATATATTGTATTGAATTAATTGCAAATAAAACAATCGTATTTTTCGTCACTTTACACATAATAACAACTTACAAATAATAATAGTATTATTTGCTAAACAAACGTCGCGGTGCCTTATTGACAATTATTATTTGGTCCAACAAGAGAAAAATAAATAAGCGAGATATTATTTTGGTTATTTCACAGCCCTGGTTTGTGGAGTGTTAAATCTGATGCTAAAATTAGCGATTGGTTTTGGTGAAGAGTCAGTAAATACTGTCTGTGAATCATACTATTTACTTATCTAAACTCTTCCTATATTTGCCTTTATACCATAATCAAGCGGATGGAGTAAAAA
Source organism: Agraylea sexmaculata (assembly GCA_022606485.1). NCBI lineage: Eukaryota > Metazoa > Arthropoda > Insecta > Trichoptera > Hydroptilidae > Agraylea > Agraylea sexmaculata. The sequence continues at coordinate 42,229 of JAGTTH010005625.1, read as the reverse complement.
AATTAAAATTCAATTTGTTTTTTAAAGGATAGCAACACTTAAAGCGGTTTATAATTTATTACTGTTGATATCTTGATAATTCGTTCTATGTATATTTAAAAAGCGATTTACAAACCACGTAATGTTTTTATTCATGATTCGTTAAATACTGTTTTTATACTATGCATTAAAGAAAATAATAAATAAATATCTTTCCTATTGATGGGAGTCCCTTTATAAGGGGTTGGCCAGTCCACTATGACCTTTACGGGAGAATATAGTAGAAGTGATTTCCCAGGCCATCACACAGCAATGAGTTCTTAAGATCTAGTTCTTTACGCTAGATCTACCAGTGGACACCTTTTTTGCTGGCCGCCGTGAATCGAACCCGAGAGTCTCACTTACGAATCCGTCACACTAAAACTAGGCTTGCGTCGCCGTAAACGTACACCGTAAAGACCGTAATAAAGTTGGTTTGCTGTACTTTTGATTGGTTTTTGGTTAATTAGAGGCATTAACTAACAAAAAACCGATCATAAATGTAGCTAAGTAACTCTACTATCGTATTTACGGTGACGTACGCCTGAGAATCGCAATGGCTAAAAGGCGGCTTTCATTAAAATTCCCAAATAATTTTGAAAAATATATTTTGTTATAGTAAAGGAACACCCGACATATATCAAAATAATAATTGCTCCTACATAAATATTTATTTTATTGAGAAGACCTAATACCCATTTTGGTAATATACCACTGTGTACATAGAAAATTTGTTGGTTATTAGGATTAAAAATGATTGATCGTTTTTATTTTTTCGAATAACGAAGATTAAGTGGGGCAAAATGTGTCAGGATTAGACGAATGTAACGAAGAGATAAGACACGATGTGAATATGGTTAATATCGGCGGTAGTAATTCCCATATAGAAGCACACAAGGTTGGTAGCCATTAAGGAATAGAGATAAATTTTAAAACGGTTTCATCCCCGTGCGTGTTTGTACATAGCTGAGGTGATGGGGATGGTATCCTAATACGAGTGAGGGTAATACACAGAGGGTTGACTATTTTCAGACCAAAAGCCACTCCAATATAAATATATGTATGTATAGATACAATGTACGGGTAACATTTTAACAACACTGTGAACATGTAAACTGCACAACCGTAATAAGAATGTGTGAGAAAGATGCCGTCTTTAAATAAACATGTGGAAGAATTCAGAATATACAGAAGAAAAAATATTCATTCATTTTATTGCATATTATATGGAAATAAAATATTTTACAATTAACTAACACTACAAACCTGTAGACTAGTAGTCATCACCGGAAAGTTCTACTAAATAATTTGAATAAGCTTCACTATCGATAATGTACCTTTTTTAGGCCACGCGTTTACCTCAATTAAAATATAATTAATATATATTTTTTATTTTTGTGATAACTTACCTCTCCCTCAAATAATCTCAATTATTTCCAAGTCCAGCCAGTATTTTTTTACAGAAACAAATAATGTGTGCATTGCGTTTTGTCGCCTTATTGCAGGGAGGGATAGATTTGGCCAAAAACTTTTGTTTTCAATAAAATCGCAAATAATCATTCAATATTTTTCCCGGATCTTACAATTATGTATCCATAGCATATAAAAATTTTTAGAAAAATATCTCATCTAATCGGTAAGGGGTTAAAAGGTTGCTTAGAGAAATACTCATATTAAGATCCGTAAATTAATGCTAAATAGTCGCCAATCTAAGCAAATTAGTACTGTTTTATGTCTTGGTTCTTGCAGTACTATACATATAGAGATTAGAGGCTATTACATTGAAAAAATATATGTATATAATTTAATTATAAAAAATCCAGGAAGGGACAAAATACTCTGATGTGAAGAGATTCCCAATGTGACTTATGAAATTATGAAAATTGGAGATTTAAGAAAATAAAGTGAAGGCTGAGGATTTTGTATGCAACGGTGACTTTTTCAATATAAATTTTGAAGAGTCAAACTCATATTCGAGTCCAGGTCGGCTGTAAAAGCAGTATGGGGTCAACCCTGGAGTTGCAAGAAAGAGGGTGGTGGGTGTGGGATTTATCACTTACACGTTTTCCTATCGGTGGTGTTGGAAGGGTGCGATTTAAAGCCCTTGCAGCCGCAGACATCTTACTATCTTTCTTACTAACCTCTGCAAAATATATTATTTCCAAACGTTTCTTTGCTCGGGTGAGTGGAGCAAATAATCACACTCTTGTTTAACACCATGAAATATACTAAAAACACCATGAGAATCGCACACAATACAATGGCGAGTGGCGACAGAATGCGGATTCTCGAGCATCTGTACTGTTTTCTTATTTATACGAATATTATTAATAAATAATTTTTGAAAAATACAGCATATACAAAATGAAAAAAAAATACCATGATTTAAATTACACAATCCGTAACTATTAAGAAACTTTCTTTTTTCATTGATTTAAATCTAAATAAATTTAAGGTAATTTAATTACAATAAGATTAAGGAAAACATTCTTTTTAAAACATAGCTCGGATTATATTTTTTTAAATTGGTAAATTGTATCATTCTATTTAAATTCTCGGATACTGCTTACACACAACTTAGTTTTATTTGAATTCTTATTTACGCATTAATTATCATAAAAATTATAATGTTGAATGTGGTCGAATACTGTCCAGTACTCTAAAGCACTTCAGTGCACCCACTTAGCTGAGCTCTGGTTATGAATAAAATTTACATTTTTCGAGTTATGTTATAGACACGAAGCAAGAGAGAAATTAACTCGCTTGATTTTATTTATATCAATCGAAAGTATTAATTAATTCAAATATTTTGTATTCTTTCTTTATTATTTTAAATATAATATATGTGTGAAATTATTTATATTGAATATCTTGAATAATAAACAGGTACTTCTTTAATAAAAATAAATTTCATTTCATAATAGCTTCGATGCAATCACTTGCAAATAACAACGACAGAAATCCATGAACTTCATAATGTTCATAAACCTTTCCTTTTATTTTCTGTCATCTTGATATATTACACATGACATATTTTAAATTAGATTATTTATAATGCTCACGTATACATGCTATAAGCCAAATTTTATCAAATAGATTAAAATGCTAGGATGCGAAGAATCATTGACAAAGAGACGATGGAGTCTGTGGTCACGTAACTAGGTTACAGAGACAGTTAAATCCGCACCTTCAATAATATAAATATTATATTTAAACATTGACAAGACGTGACAAGCTCACCTGAAATATTATCCAGCGCACCTGGACCACCCACATATTTTATATTAAAAAAAATATTTAATGCTACGCGCGTGTTTCAATGAGCATTTTTTTTTAAATATAACTTATAAGATTAATAATTGTTTTTTTTTTTAATAAATATTATCTGTTGAAATTTCTATATTATTAATTTAGACAAATTAAATATATTGATGTTATAATTTTCAATATTGTCCGTTTGATTAGTGAGTGTGGTCAAGCGAGGCGTTCACTTCCCGGATTTACAGTTATAAAGTTGCTCCGCTATAAAACAAAAAGCCTTACACACCGTTCAAAAGTGCTGCAATAAAGGTTGATTAAGGCCTTCTGCATCCGTAAAACACGATAAATGTAATAAATAAAACCAAACTTGACCTTTACTACTGATAAATCACTGCGGGATACTATACGCTTTTACTTAATAATTAATCACACGGGGTGCAGTAACAATCTTTATCTTTAAATATATATTTTTTCTGTGCGTATGTTTGTCAATCAAATCCTCCTAAATGGCTGGACCGATTTTAATGAAATGTTTTGTGTGTGTTCAAGGTGATTCGAGAATGGTTTATAAGTAGTTGTTGATTTTTAATGTTTGGTTGATTTAATAACATTGGAACCGGCAGACGACGCTACAGGACAGTACGGTACTACTAACAGGATTTGCCGACATATATATGTCAAATACTTTGGGTCCATTATATACAGTTCATCCTAAGCAACGCAATTTTTTTTTTGCGTTTATTATTGGTTGACGTTCCTGGATCGATATCCTTCCAATTTTTGTATTCAAATAGTCGCAGGCAATCCATTGGTCGTTATATATTGATATTACTTTATAATAATTTACACCAAAATGGTCCAGATTATTAGAGCTTATTCAAAAAAAAATTGTAATTTTCGAATTAAAGACATATGCAAAGGTCGGGTCACCTTGTTAATCTATAATTTACTAGTAAAATACGTTTACGATTTATAAAAAAATGTTGCATTAATATGGCATATTTATTTCACATGATTATAAAATAAGTACAATGTTTTTATTAAAATTACTGAAAGAGAATATTATCAAGTAGTCCATTAAAAATGTTTTCAATTATCAGATTTGTTAACATACAATAACATTTCAAGATGTAGAAAATGTGCAATATTTGATTAGATTTTTTTTCTATTTGAATATGCAAATAAGGGAAAATTGTAGAGTGATATAAATCTAAAATATCGCATTTGAATTCTGAGATTTGTGGGTAATATTGTTAAGTATACTTGGAAGTCACAAATCAAGGAGAGCGTTCCGTTACATGAGAAGGTTGTTATTTATACCACGCCGTCATATAACCGCGTTAAGAAGTGAAAATTGAGAAAAATCCTGTCTCGGGGGTGGGTGCGTTGTAGTATTAGGGGGTGTGGGTGGTGGAGGTGCAAGTAATATGTCTGTGGTGCCGCCTTAACGGTGTTAATTTTTTCCACAGGAACAACATGGCGGACGTATTCTTAATGACAGTAATTTGGCGGAAACGACTTCCATACTACGCCAATGATTCCCTTGAAAACGCATCTATTGCTGCTTGATCTAATACAAGCATATCACGCCACCCCAAATATTAATATTAAATAAAAAATTTCGGTTGTATTTACATTTGGTAAACCAAATTTGATAGGAGTTTTCGCATCAGAGGTGCTCCCTGTAATCAGTGAACACTGAAGCGTTCACATTTAACACTCAACTAAGTGGAAATAACCAGATAACTGCCTACACTCATTCTACCAAAATAACACACATAACAAGATAAATTAATATTAAACCCACATTAGTTATCGCAATGCATATAAAAAAATCGTGTAAAAAATTGTTGCAAACCCGTATTGTTACACTCTTCTCTCCTATTCGATAAAGGCATAAGTGTGTCTCCCTCACTCAACACATTTCTAGTGACCCACTGAGAGTGGTTGTGACAATACTTTGGCGATTAAAACGCAATAATATTTTTAAAATGTTAAAGAAGTAGTCTTTGGTAAAAAGTGAGCTAGATGTATTTGAGTGTATGTTTGAGTCCATATGACATGTAGTAACAAGGCATTTACCCATTTTACTGTGAAATATTACGAGAGTTCAATGTTTGCCAGGTAACTGATGTTTTTGGCCACTTGATCCACTTGAACTAACCACGCATTTAGCCACTCATGCGATATCTTATGTTTATATGTATCTATGACTACACCCCACTTCAATAATGAAAGAAGCGCAAATTAAAAATAATATACTCATTACTATGTATATTTATATTTATGCTGTACGCGAATTTGCATTTTGGAATCATCATTATTTGTATATGAACCAAACACAAATATTAGACAGTATTATTGCGTGAAATTGAATTGTATGGGCATTATTATTCGAACAAGCGAGTAGGCCATGTCCAATCAATCGTATTTAACCACAATATTCAAATTAGTCAAAGCAAGTTTCACAATGAACCATTCAATTTGAAATCATGTATAATTTATTTAGGCGGTGCTGCTTTCAGTTATCATAATATTGTGGGGTTTGGTCAAAAAGCAATGATGGGTAATAAAACTTCATCAAGTTCGAGGTTTACGGCAGAAAAGTGGCAAGAACCAGGTGAAACAGTAATTTTTATTATCAAAGCCAAGCTGTGGATTTAAAGATTTGATAACAGTTAAATTAGAAATTATGAGCATCTTCGGTCTTCCATTAGTAAAATTAAATGCCTCGTAAATTGTGCGATAAAAAAGTATTTCGATCGAGTAAAACGATTTATATGTATATTGAATTCATTCGCTCCAAATACGTTCTAAGAACTGCCAGATTAGGTATTTTTTACTCTTCGGAGAGCAATTAAACAAGATATTTGTAAAAGAGGGTTCTCGTTCGATCCAAAAGAGAATATCTAAAAGTGGTGCCAAGAACAATACTGAAGAAAAAAAGCGCTGGATTCAAATTGTCGAGAAACGAGATAATCGGCAGAGCGTAGCCGGCGACAAAAGAACTTCTTGGGTGAAAACTTACTTACTTTTAGAAGCCAACGAAAAAAAACGAACGAACGAAAGTAAGGAGAGAAGGGCGAGGAGAATAATATATCGCAATAGTTTGTTTTTAATTAAGTTTTTGGTAGAATAGACGTCTGGCACTTTTAATTTACGGTAAATGCGTCCCACGAGGAAATGTGGAAAATTTCATCAACTGACATGCAAACGAACAATGCTTAATGTGTACTTTTGATGAACCATTAAATTATTGTTTACCCAGAATTTAATATTGATGAAAATGTATACTCTGCAAAAAGACTGGATATAATAAAATGTTTATAATATATTAATCGTTCCTTTTTATTTTATTTAAATCACATATATGTGAATATAATTTTCACTTGCTTCCCGTTCTCTTCAAACTTCATGTCGTCACGCTTTTGCTACACTGCTGTGGTCACAATGAAATTGCAGTGTGGCGTAATATTATATTCCATGCATGCGTTAATATTAATTTATTTTTTTAAATACCTTCGAAGAAAAAAAACCAGCTATCTATAAAATTATTTATTTATTTACACCTCGAGGAGCTTTTGTTTTGGAAAGTGTTTTTTAGATACAACAATGTGTTAATTGTCTGTCGGTGATCTTAACTATTACTAGTTACACAGGTCACCGACTTAATAATCAGTATTTACCTTACAATACAGGAAATCAGAGTATACCTGGATTAAGAAGATCGATCGGGATTTTATTAACGTTATTTCCGATCTCCCAGTCGTAATAACCGATCAAATCAATAAAAAAAAATACTTGAGCAGGATTTGAATCCATGACCACAGTATTTGTGGCCACGCGTTTTATCCCCTGAGTTATTACCCTTCAATAGAACGAAGATTAATTCATTAGCTTAACGTATCACAGGTCTATATTGCATATCTGATTTATTTGCATGGGGAATTTATGAAAATATATTTGGCAGGGGGTGGTGGCGGGTCAGTGACACAGTATCACACCGGTTATATTTTTGCATGATGGAAGACGTGGCACGTTCGATTAAACTTTATTGCAATACGCCGAGGAGAATGAAGGGAGGAAATAAAAAAAAGCAAGAGTGTGCCCTGAAGAAATGTGAAACTTTTTCACGCAATAAAACAAAGTGTAGCGCGGTGGGGAATCTCGGCTAATGTGCCTCGCCTTTGTAAGCAAAATATACAAGGACGATCATAAAGCAACGATTTCCTACATATTTAATTAATAAAGAAACAATGCAGTGTGTCTCATAAAACAGAGCTTTTATTTATAATGTCATAAATACGAATAAATATTTTTACGAGAATTTCATATTTGGTTACTTTAGAGTTGTCGGTATAGAAAGAGGGTGGCGCTGCATTATGTATATGAAGATATTGGGGTATGTTTGTAGAATAGGGGTGTTGTCGTGGATCACTGATGAGGTCAATTTGGAATATATGTACAGTACGCACTTTTATGTGTCACCATCATCAAAGAGAATCATACAAGGGGACCATAACTGAGTATTTTGTGTTAAATGGAACGTGTTTATAAGGAAATATGTATAAAGCAACCCTCACTATCATTATTCATACGGGTCTCTTATTCAAGATCAATCGATTGGAAATTACAATGTTTGGAAAATTATATTTAAATAAACGTATTTTGAAAACACGATTCTTATTTTGAAGATGAATGACTTGCCTTAAAATCAGGTTAAAAAAATCCGTTTAATCTCGCAGTTAAAATTTGACCGAGTTTCGCAAGTCATTGTTCGAAGACGAGCCCGCTTTTATTATTTAATACATCCTCCATTGTTGATCCTTGCCGTTCTACTACGCCAGGATTTTCACATCCTGGAGTTCTTCCAGGGCAGCCACGTTATTGTTGTGCCTTTATGGATCAATTCAGGCGTTATTAAATAGTAAGCGAAGTCGTAATGAGCAAATGTGCCAAGTTTCCCTACGATAAAAGCGTTAAAAGTAACCCGTCTCAAGAATGCTCCATTAAGGTATTTTATACGTCTAGGCACTTCACATGAGTACTTCATAAACTTGTGATATTAAACTATTTTAGATAATTAAAAACACACGGGAATTTCGGGAATGAAATACTTTTTATATCAAACAATTTTGACTTAATAGCGCCTGGAGTCTTATATCCATATTATTAATACTTATTTGGGAGAATTATATAATAGAGCTGTTAGTTTAGATATAAAAGAGCAGCGCGACACATACGATGACAAATGATTTTCAGTTATCTTTCAAACTTTTTCGCCTTGTCATCATAACAATAAACACGAGGCTGTCACAAAAAAGTGATAAATTGATATGGGAGACCGTTTTGCATACACTTTTCATATTAATATTTTGTATCACTAATAAAAATATCAATATTATTCAAAAAATAACACAAATAATTATAAACAACTTAAGGCTTAATTGCCCGGAGAGAAATCCCTATTGTGACTAGAGGCGGGGTTCATGCACGACCTTTGCGTGATTTCAGCCGTTAAAGAGTTCGTGCACTTAAATGGTGAACTTCAGTATGAAATTGAATAGATTGAGAGACATTGGAATAGTGGAAAGATCACATAGTTATGATAGAATCAAATAGATAAGGTAGGGCGACACGGAACAGAGCCTTCCTTCCTTCCTTCCTCACACCGAGCGGCAGAATAGGCCATTGTTTGTATGGACACGGATGATAAGTTACGGGTTTCTTTATTAAAACGTACTATTTGAAGCAATTTAGCCTTGAATACAGCTTTGATTAAAAATCTGATAATTACTAAATCCCTATAAAAATCTGTTAAATAGAGGTAACCCCCATTTGATTATACAGTTATGGAGTAATTCGAGTTACCTATGTAGCCTTTAGGTATTTCTCATTTTTATTATTTACAACTTGAATCAGATCATGGCTCATTATTTATTTTTAGAAAAATATTATGAGAATGTGCGAATTACCGCAAATGTTTTGTTTTTGGTATTTATGACCAATCACGGTCCTTTACCTAAAATTATTTCCAAATTTAGACATTACCACTACTCTAGTTAAAATTCTGTATTATAACAAATATTTTTGTTTTTATTTTATTATTTAATCTATGTATTGAGTTTTTAGTCATCAATTATGTCACAATTTTTCCATATATTATAACGATTATTGTAATAAAATGTAACTTTTAATACCAAGATCATCATGTTAAAATAAATAACAAGACCATGTCTGTAAGCATAATTTCACTCGCATTATCACAACGATTATTGTAAAATATATTTAATAAAGAAATTGTACAACAATAAATAACAAATATGTTAAATAATAACAATGAATATGTGTAGGAATATATTATACTCTCCACACAAATTAAACACAATGAGTTACTAATGAATTGATTATCCAATTTATAATAACTTAGATACAGAAGAAATTTAAAGTTTACTGTGTATTTCGACGGCCTGCTCTATTTTAAGATAAAAAAAATCATTCAGTCAGGTTGTACAATATTTTTGAAATATTGGAAAGCATTGAGTAACATTCAATAGATTTATCTAAAAAAAATGAATCCACAATTTGAAACGGTCAAAATGTTGTATAATGTGAACGTTGGGAAAATCAAATGATACGATAAACAAAGCGAATCAAATACGATGATGATGCGAAGAATATGAAAGAAGTGAACGTTGGATCGAGGAATATTACACAATTACACGTTCAACAGAAAGTAAAACCGGAAAAATATCATTAAATCAATACATCTTTTTCATATTTACACACATTTATCAGTGATGATTTTCATTATTAAACTTCCGCTCGACAACTGTTGTTAATTATTATATACCTACATAATCTGTTGCACAATTTTACAACGTGAAATATCAGGTTGTACAATAACTCAGTTTGATTCTGATCTAAGATTTGCCAGTTGAATTATTTGATATTGGTTTGATTTGAAAGATAGATTCTAAGAAGTTCTCACAATTTCACGGACAGACAGACAAAAAATGTGTTGAAATAAAGAATACACAGTATTAAATGTTTAAAAAAATAGAGATGGATGGACGTAAAAAAGACAAATACCAATCTAACTAGTGTAATATCTATATGAAGCCTTTTGGGATTTAATCGGTAATTACAACGAGAGATCTGGAATCATATTTATAAAAATCTCGTCGATCGTCTTAATCCAGGATACTCTGATTTCTTGGATTTTAAGGTAAATACTAAGGCGATTATTAAGTCGGTTAAGATCACCTACATACAATAAATTAACACGATGTTGTGTCTAAAAACCTAAAATTTGTAAAAAAAAACCCTGGGGGTGCATACAAATAAATAAATAAATCTTCCTGTGAAATTAAAAATTATTAGCTTTTCCCTTGATTTTTGAGGTGGGTTAAGTTCTATTGTTTTTTTTTTGTTGAATATGTATTGGTATTAAAATTAAGGATACAATGCATTCATCTGGATGGTTTTGCTATCGCTTAAGGTATACTATTAAAATTGCTGAAAAGTATACATTTTTGAATGTTTTTCTAAAGCGAAAGTGTCAAAAAAGATCGGCACATTAAAATTCATTCATCCGTGTATTTATGACAATGTCAATTTGAATTATTTTTTTCGTTATACTTGGTGGATACTGAAGTAGTATCACGTACCTGAGAGCTGAGATTTTCCAATGTTATAAAAGCAAGGTCGTATGGTCTATTCAGTCTGGACATGGAGGTATTGTCCCGTTTCAAAAAAAAGTCGGTTTACGAGAAGGAAAGGAAAGGAAGCAGGCATTGATATAAAAAGTGACGGATTTCCCTCGTCTCTCAGCATGAACGGATTAATCAGACCGAGTCGACTTTTTGCCGTCCAGACCTTCGCCTTCCAACACACCAATATTAATTAAAGCTACTTCTTATGCAAGCTTTATTAAAACTAACTCTACACTCAACAGTTGTACATGTTGATAAATAATCTAGCACGATTCCGTGAATATTATATTAAATAATGTCTCCTCCGCGAAGATGACAGACGGCTTAAGCTTCACATAATCGCCAGGAACAAGACATGGACTTGTCACACGAGGATTAGTTTTGCCGTATATAATTCACCATGCAAAACAAGCATACTATTATATTTTAGCTTTATTTACAATAATATCAAATTAAATTTAGTGCATACACATTTTCACGTTCACTATATTTTAATTAATATTAAAAAACGTGTTTTTATACCTGTCGACGTAGTCTCATAATGGCTTCGGTTCGACACTTTTTGTCATTGAACGTAAAACGTCCGTATAAACTTTACGTGATCTCGAAACACAACAGATTTCTTCTATTCAACCATGTGATTTTTTTCACACAGAATCAAATAGCCTTGTGTATTTGTCAAGATCGAGAGACGAGATTGATGGTTTTGTATGATGAACATTTCATAGTTTCAATATACACGAGTCACGTTTTTCTGAAAATAATATATCGAACAACTAAAAAATACTATTTATATTTATTTTATTCAGCCGTCATTATTGTCAAATCACTGTCATTATTGTCAAAAATTGTCAAAAACATGATTAGATTTTCATTTAATAAATTTTTTAATGAAAAAAGGTATTAACGTTGTGGGATAGAGAAATAATATGGGTACAATTTTTCAATAGAGTAGACTGCTTGATCTATGAAAAGAATTCTCATTCAATTATTTATTTTATAAAAAATAAAAGAGAGCGAAGGTAAGATTCTGGAGATGATCTAGAATTTATTTTAGTCGAAAGGTTTTGCAAATGTCGAATCTCAAAATATGATCGATATAATTTTGTAAAAGGAAATAAACAAAATGGGGATTCTAGACACAATTCTTCTTCAATGTATATTTGATAAAACAAGCCAGACAATGAACAAATAGTTTAATTATTTTACATTCAATATATTGCTAAACACTTTTAGAGAGGGGTCTAGTCTCTTTGTGTTTAACGCCATACATTACTCGTGTACAAGCTGTAGACCAAAGTTACTCTCGGCTTCGAAGTTAGACAAATACTTTCGGTTAATATCGGTGCGGTTTGGCTGGCGAAATTCGCTATTTAGGATTAAATTTCAGGCTAAATACACTTTATAGTAGGTACGTACATACGGGCTAGTTTGATTTATCTGAAAGAACCCAACTCAATAAGGTCTGGTCAGAAGCGAGCAGAGTTGTGTTAATTACCTGAAACAAACAAAACATAAAATCAATTATCAAATTTGTATTATACTATCAAAAAATAACGGAAATATAGACTTAACTCGTTTATCTTTCAATTTCATAAATGAAAATGCATTCTTAACACAAATGCATTATGAGGCCATAAAATAAACATTAAAACGCCATGAAGCCACAACTGTGTATGAAATTTTTCGGAGATGACCAACAGATAAAAAGTTCAAAGTGTTTTTATAACCGTACTTTCCTAATCGTACGTTTTAAGATAAGATGGTAATGCGTGACGGTATGGATATATAAAAAATGTGGATTTAACGCGTCGAACGAGTTAAATAACGAAACAAATTGAAAAAGATAAGAAATGGTGGAAAATATTGTCGTCGGCTTTTCCTCTTTTTATCTGAGACGGGATTCCGGGATCCCGGGCTTTAAACACTTTTTACTTTCACACAGGATGTTTGCACTTCTTATGTGTGTACATGTGAATATTTTATCTTATCCTTTGTTTGTAGAAAGTCTTTTCGACAGTTTGTTTTGCCTTCAAAGCGTACATCAAAAGTAAATTATTCAAAGTGTTTTGAGATAGGACTTATTGACAACACACATTAATTAATTTTAACAAGATCAAATATGATTGCTACAATCTCTTAACCCTTTAACAAAATATAATAAATAATTTAGTTATAGATTATTCAATTATTATATCAATGACCTCATTTTTTTAATCAATAACACAACGGATGTGAAATCTTAGATGAAGGTGATGAGCTTGTGGAAATTATTCAATTAACTATAACACATTTTAAATGATAATGTTATATTATTATATCTATACTTGTTGAACGTGTGTGTATGTTGTATGTCTGCATGTCTGTACAGATCTATCAACTAATCCTTAGAGTATATTGTATACATAAAACATAAAAAAATATTGATTTTCAATCATTATTAAATGAGACTTTTTAGAAATAGTAAAATAGTCCTATTTGACCGGCAACTAATGTATATTTATCTATTATCTATTACACATTTCATGTCTCTGTCAATAGAAGGTATTTAATCGTAAACTGTTTTAAATTTTATAAATAATATTCAAACGGAGTGACGCATGACAGGCAGTGTTACCAGATGGAATAATAATATTTTATATAATTAATACATATATAAAAATTCGAAATTAATTTCAAAATTATATTAGAGATATTTAATAATGCATAATATATAAATGAAAAAAAAACAGTATTTTTCGGGAAACTCGCTTTTTAAATATTGTAATGAGTGTTGTTACCATATGAAAACCGTATTTAATTATTTTATTTATAATTTACTTAGTAAATTCAAACATCCTCTGAATGAAATAATAAACTACTTATTACTTTCCTATTAAAAAAAAACAATAAATTTCAATTAAAATTACCCTAGTATAATATGAATGATTGAAAATATTAATGTGGCTACTAAAAAGCACTAGAGTTCTATAAAAGTGATTGGAGGGAAGTTTCTAGTAGTTCTTGTAAGTTCAGTCTTGTGCCGAGTGTAACTGGAACACGGTCGATTAGAGACTACGAAGATAGTGTTTGGATTGGAATTACCATTAAGTTGGTTAAATACTGAATGTAAAAGGTATAAGGCTACACGGTTGAATGTCTATTAACGCTTCATCGGGTTGTTCCTGTTGGATAGAGACCGCTCCTCTAGAACACTGATCGTATTTACAACAATTTTATAAAACGGATTTTTTGCAATATCAATAAAAGCAAGTCTCTGTGAGAGCCGTGGGGAAAAATCGATCATGTTATTAGATTAAAAAAAACAACCGTGGGATTTCTCTTTTACAATCACAAAGAAGATTTAAACCAAAATTATTATTGACGATAATACCCAATGTGGCAGTTTGGATGCATAAACGCTATGAATTATTATTCACTACTATTTTACGAGGCGGCCATTTCAGACGACTTAGTTTTACTTTATGAACTAGAGGAGAGATTTCGAAAGTAGGATAGTCTGTTAATTGCAGAAAGCTATGGGCGGTGCTACAGCTTTCAGTTTGCCTACACTGCTCGAATTGACATCGACGTTTCCGATCCTCGTCTACTACTATCATAATTTTAATAGTCAAATCGAACAGGTAATTTCTGCCCACCATTATGCAGAATAACAAACAATATGATTATGAAAGCTTGAGAATCGTAAAGAAGAATGGGAAAAGCGAGCGGCTTGAAGAAGCGAAGCAATTTTATTAGCGAGGATGATTGAAGAAGGTTGCATGGTTTTATTTACGTTTACACACTGAGAGGGAATCTTCCTTATCTTTTCATGTTTATCACATGTCTTCAACAGTGACAGGACACATTCGTTGCATAACATGACATGTATATTTTAAGTAAAAGACATATGATCTACGATAAACAACCCTGCACACTGAGCTTTCATCAAGTGGGAATTTCCGTTTGAAAGATAAGCTCACTGCAATCATTGCGAGGACATATCGCAGAAGGAAGAAAGATTTTTTTTATTAAATAAAAAAAAATTCTCTATAATACCAGAGAACCTACATCATAATGGAGCTTTGTTTACAAGGGATTTGAAACAACGTGTTAATTGGAGGTGATCTTAACTATTACTAGTTACACAGGTCACCGACAGATTTAATAATCGCCTTAGTATTCACCTTACAATCCAGAGTAAACCTGGATCAAGGCGATCGATCGGGATTTTATTAATATTATTCCCGATCTCCCAGTTGTAATAAACGATTAAATGAATTTAAAAGAAATGACTTGAGCGGGATTTGAACCTATGGCCACAGTATTTATAGCCATGCGTCTTATCCCCTGAACTATTACGCTGGTATTTTGTTATATATTCAAGTAAGAATACGTAAATAGAATCTTCGTGTAATATACATATAAGTAACGGTTTGCACTAGTAATTTTTGTGATTTTTTGTGATACAGAGCCAATGTTAAAAAATAAATCTTTGATAATCTAGAATTCTAGCGGAAACTAAGCAATTTCTAAGTCTGGATTTTGGATTTTTTTCTTAGTCTTAGGTACTCCATTTTTCCTTCTGTACTGTATTTTTACACGTATATGTAGAAACTGAATCAACTTTAAAGGTTTTATACAGTATACTATTCAAAGAAATGCATTAAATCTCTTTAATCGAATTTTCCATAACATATATTACACGTGTAAGAACAGCGATTCTACACGAAAGTATATTTCATTAAACTGTCATCGCAATATTCTTGGGAAATGCTCAGAAACTAGTGCCAATTTCGCAATCTAGTTATGCGCGGTTTTTGGCAAAGCAAATGTATATTGCATTGTGAAAAGCGGACATATTTTGGTAGTAAATCTGCACGATGGCTTAGTGGATTGATTGATAGCTAAGTCGTAAACAAGAACCGTATGTTTGTCATCACGTATGCGGATTATGGAACTGCACTGTCACATGAACTATTTCAAAATATTATATTTATTTTACATTGTATGAAACATATTCCAAGACCCAGTCTCAGTACACCTCCGGCAGTAGAACCATTGAAAATTAAATCACGTTATTGTGTCTTATACTTAATATAGGATAGAGACAAACCGGTTTCTATGTGTATACTATGAAGAAAGTGTGTGCAAGAGGTGGGATATTATTTGAATGGAGGTACGGAAACACGAAGTCTTGTCTATTGAAGCGGGAATGAAAAATAATTCGGGGAGAGCTCACAATAGCGAAGTTACAGGGACTGGGGCTAAATTTTCCGGTAAATAAATTTGTTTGGGCCCAGGACCACTTCCTTCCTTTAAAAGGAGTCTCGCATCGGAAACTCATTATATCGGACCGATACTGTGACTGTTCCATATCCTATAACAATGACCAGCTTCAAAATAAATATTAACCAACTCGCGATGGAATCTGAATGGAAATTGATATTTTGAATAATGTACCGATGGGAATAATGTCCTTCCAACCGCAGAACGAAACCAGTAGAACCACAAACCACGGTCTAATGAGCAAAAAGGAAGTGATTGATACTTCCACTCTCTATAATCATACTACACATAAACTTCCTTTGGATTTAATTTGAGAAAGTAGATCATCTGCATATGGAGATTGTTGCAAGAAAACCGGAATAGCGCTTATCGGACATAAATGATCAGCATAATATTATGATTTATTCACTGCAATTTACAATGTGATCGCAACGTTAATATAAAAAGCTATAATTTTAATTAGAAATTCTACAAGCACTCAAGAACCAGCGTAGGGATAAGAAGCGTGGCTACAAATACCTGTGGTCGTGGATTCAAATCCCGCTCAAGTTTTTTTTAATTGGTTTGATCGGTTATTACGACTGGGAGATCAGGAATAATATTAATAAAATCACGATCGATCGTCTTGATCCCGCTGTACTCTGATTTCCTGGATTGTAAGGTAAATACTGATTATTAAGTCGGTGACCTGTGTAACTAGTAATAGTTAAGATCACCGACAGACAATTAACACGTTATTGTGTCTAAAAAAACCCTCTCAAAAAAAGCTCCATCAGGGATGTAGGTTCTCGGGTATTCCAGACGACTGTTTTCTCTTAATAATAATAAAAAAAAAATAAAAAAAAGTTGTCTGAGAATTTGTTTCAGCATTCGTATCAATTTGGGTGTGTCGATGATAATGTGATCCCCGGGGACAATTTGGTTGGGTAGATATCGAATGGGCTTTCCGGCGATCGAACTATATCGAATTACAATACTGAAAGCATTACAATCATACCGCTCTTTATACTTATATAAAGTGAATTAAGCCCACGAGAGATAATCCACGCGATGTTAGTCCATTTAGTAAAGTGTGTCACGATGGCGGATGTGAAAGGATTGTGTATGTACCTTAAGATACCAGGATCCATTACTTTTTGCGCAACCATAACACCACAATGAGCATCAAGACTCATTGAATTGAAGCACTGCGAAAACCGGTTGCGACATGTTAGATGCACACTGAACCTTCGATATATACATATGAAAAATCTTACGACGAAATAAGTATAAACTAAGAAGACAGCTGTTGACTGTGACCCACTTACTATAACAGTTTAAAGCATTGATCCTTTTGTTAAGTTTTATTATGATAATGTGTGTGTTCGGTCAATATTAAGACACTATGGTCAACATTTAAACAGGCGTCTGTCGCAAGAGTTATGGGAAAACATTTCGCCTAGTTCTTACTTACACAATCGGCTTGTATCTTATCAATGCCGTCCATTGTTATTGAGGACACTATAAGCATTAAATTGTATATTCAATTAGTCATCAGATGGGCTTGGCGGCTTTAAAACATATACCAATGGTAATTATGTACGGATTGTGTACTCTATTAACATAAATCTAATGCAAATCATTCTTGTTTCGATGCGTCAAAGTGCTATAATTATTATGTATTCTAACAGGCTTTTATTAGTATTTTAGATTTTTTTATTAAGTGCATTATAATTTTATGAGTCTCACCAGGTTTATTAATTATTATTATAGAAAAATAAATGTATGACGTATATAGGTAATCAAGTTCATAAAAGGCAGTAGCCTAATTCAATACTAAAATACATACTACTATACCTGTCTTAAATATGACCTTTAATTGAAGAAGAAAAATATAATCTTGTTGTTTTCATGGTGAATTTATTTATATCTTATAACATTCTACAATATTATCAAAAAATATTTACGGACGTATGAATCATGACTTCAGTTTTAAAATTCCTATACGAGCTTAGGTATGATTTTTTCATGATGTTGAGTAATGTATTGAACCCAAAACACACTGGTATTTTAACAAATATATATGGCTCAACTATGAGTTCATTTTTTATGTTAAACGTTATATAAAAGGCTTGAATCTGATTAGACGGCGGGTAGTAAATCACGTCGTGACACGAAATTACGTTCACGCGTTCTCCTTTGCACAATGACAAGAAGACGCTTTGAAGAGGAAGCTTTTTCCCAAATACATATTAATAATATAACATGTCTCGTCTCGCCCGATCCGTCAGATTAGTTTGAAAGGGTTACACAAATACAAAAGGCCAGGATCATAGTGTCGAGTGTCACTACAAAAGGAGCCAATACAACAGATGCTTCAGGTATGACCGAAAATGAACGATGCCGCTAATAAGGCTAGTTATTCTGGTCACGTACTTATTGACTACGTCAAGGTGGTCGACTATTACTAGGTTACTTATGACTACTCGCATCATATTTAAAGTGCTTGTAAAATCTATAAGACTTTACTTTTGTCCACTACACGTTGATTTCATTCAATCAACAATAAAGACATTATTTACAGCACAAAGTGACGAGCATGCCTTGTAATAGTTATTCGAAGAAGATTATTGAACACATTGATTTAAATTATATTATATATTAACAAATATGTTGAAATTATAATCACTTTAGATATTTAAAATTGAGATCAACATATACGTTTTCATTAATTATTCCATAAATTCATCCATAACTAAACATTTGCATGGCAAATTTATTAGGTATAACAACGCAACGGTGGGAATACTGTTTGGATTAAGCTTTCATAACATTGTAGGCAGTAAGATTCAATATTCTAGTAAAATAATAAAACTAAAATAGAAGTATCAATTGAATAATGGATACAGCAATATAAAAATAAGTAATAAGAGTTAGTTTTACTTGGCACTGTTCGTAGGGTAATGTCTCCAAAAACATAAAATTTAAACAGTGCGTTTATTATATTGTTTTCTATTATAGCTAGACATAAAATAAACTAGATAATTACTTATTTGCAAAGGTAATAATATGCATTAAATAAACAAAAAAAATGTAGTTTTATCCGCTATATATGTATAATATTCTGAAAGCGAGCGTCATCAGTCTTCCTAGAGGTACTCTCATAAAGTCTCATTACACCCTTTAGAAGAGAATACCTGCCTCTAATGGATTTTCTCGAACATTATTAATATTTACTTAGGCATATTATTCATAACGTGTTATGGATATTATGTAATATTAGCTAACACCGATCACTTGGTGATCGATGCTCCAAGGTGAGACCTTGTTCGCTTAGTGAGCAACGTGAGTAAACTAAAACAAACTATTCAATGATAAACATACATTATTGACGACGTGGTAAAAAATATTGTCCAGGGGGAAATAGACCCAATATTAGAGGTGTTATTTGGAGTGAAAGGAAGTACTTAGGTAGTCTGATTTTAATCTTAAGATATATATACTTTCATGGGAAAAGAACGAATGGGGGAAGTGACAATAACACAATTAATGGGTTTAGCGGAACACCTGATTGATGTTTTAGACCAAGTATTTGGAGCAGTTCAAATTTACAATCGTATTTTCTTAGTTTCTCACGGATGTATTTATGTTTAATCAAATATACCGATGTATGTAATTACAGAGGCTCTTATTTTAGATTGTATAGTTATTGACCTATTGACATTTATGAGCCACGACTAGAAGAAACGTACTCGGATTTGATAAAAATTGTAAAATCTGGATGAAATACATATGCATATAATTAAAAATGATTTTATAACATGGTGAGTAAAATTCCATCACATATATTTACAAGAAAGTATCACGTAAAAACTATTATTATGATAAAAATACTTTCAAAACACGAATCGTTACGAAAACAAAAGTGAAAAAAGGTAAATAAAAATTACTTTATATGATAAAAGTGTGTCATCAAATAAAGGCATTTTTATGTATGTATACACACTGATTTTATTCATAGGTTCATATATTTTGAAAAAAAAAATTGCACAAATACACTTTTTTTAATTTAATAATTATTACAACTAATATTAGACATACACATTCTTCGTGTGACATAATTCACTATTTTTAAAAATTATTATGTGGTTCTAATATAGGGCATACGAAAGTGAACGTGAATAAACTGTGCAAGTCTAGTTTAATTTATTACCAACAATCACAATATGAATTTTCAAGGATCGACGTGAAGGAATGGTGACAGTGTCATCATCATAACCATCAAGACACGTGTCATGTCCTACTTATATCAAGTAAGAACAATATACCAAATGTTGTCGCAATGCCACTGATAACTAGTTCAAATACCTTCTAATTTGTGACACCTTTTATCATTAACTTCAACAGGAAAGTGATTTTCCAATTCAGAGGATGCATATTTCTTAATTCCTAACAATTAAATTAATTATTAGTTATCAATAAATAAATTATTTGAATGTGTTCGTCTTCAACTGTCACGTCGCGTCGGCGTTCATTTTTTAACATCGAAGACCGACAACAGAACACTTTCACTTAAGTATTTAAAGGTACGTGTGGTTATTATTGAGTATAAAGCAAAACTAATCGAATTAACACGATCGATGAAAGTTACTTTGTTCACAAATCGGCTCTACCGAGATTCGGGTTATCATCGCGAACAAAGAAGAATTTATACACTTTCTATCGTCTCACCGATGTCGAGTTCATTATGACCTCGATGGACCAGATAGTTTAATAGAATTACTGCTATAAAATTTTATTCATCGCTAAAATAGAAATATTGGTAAAAAGAATTTCTTCTCTTTCACCCACGACCGATGTTAAATAATTGATATGACAAACAAGCACTTTGTTCGTAGAATTGATTACTCTCATTTAATTGTCATCCAGAACCGGGAGACGAATGAGAGAATTAATTGAATAATAAAGTGTTTTTTTATTGGCACAGATCTTTCGTTTGTATGTAAAAATGTACTTATTCTGGAGGAGTTGAGCACTTAAACGACCCTTTGTGTATCCAAGTAAATTAGGCGTAAAATTATTGTACAGAGTACACTAATGGACTGCTAAAAACAAGCAAACCATGTAAAATATTGTTTAAAACTATACACGAGATATTTTATATTAAATAATAATAAAATGTAAACGAAAGATTCTTCTGTTTGTTTGAATGAATATTTGGGTTGTAAAGATGGATTGGGATTTATAACATCACAATTTAAACAAAGCGTTTTATTTAAAAAAATATGGAATTAAATATTTGAGTGTTCACTCCTAATATGATATAATATGAGGCTTTATAATGAAATTTAAATATTAATACTTGACTGTGTATGTTTTGTTGTAGTATCGGATGTACGTTTTTATGAACCATATCGGCCATATTTACTTTCAACGTTGTGGTTAATATTTGCCATGTCCTAGGATGTAATATTGAAATTCTGAAAATATTGAAATGACGTATATATTTTGAGTGTCGTAAGATATCTGTTTCCTTTTTGTGTCTGTGCTGTTACATAAAATATACAAAACAAACGTAGAGCCTCTGAAGGGATCTTTCGTCTGTCCGTTGACGATCTACAGGGCTGAGAATAGATACCGGGGATAAGTGGATTTGAAAGGAATATCACAAGGATGAAGTATTGAGATATAGGGTGCCCTAAAAGACAGAATACTATATGTCAGTGACAGATAGTCCACAACACGTGTCTTTGACGAATAAAATATAAAAAAGTGATATTATTTCAAAGAGGATGAATGTAAATTTATCAAACAAAATAGTTTATCCGCGCAGTTGGTTTCAATAGCTCTATATTTCGAAATTTTGTTTACCTGATGTTACATCTGAAATCAATTTTTAGTTTAAAATAGCCTCAATGATCCGAACTAATTAGAAATGTAGGGGTAGTTGATAATACCGAAAACTATGTATATGAAAATCATATATTTCTATAGAAATACATTACATAGTATTCTCCCATAATAATATCGATAAAAATAGGATTTGCATATATGACAAAGGACCCGTTGAGAAGTATTATATTTCAACGAAAAATATAAGCAAAACAAGACAATTTAAATAATTGTAAAAATACGTACTCATGTTAAAAGCATTACGAATTACGACAAAGGAGCTTTTCCTTGACACGAGTTGTTAAATTTATGCGTGCGTAATATTTTCTTGATGGATATTTTTTTAAATGGCATATTTAAAAACACGTACCAACGGACGTAGAAATTAATGAAGGTCGTGTTTTTTTTCATTGAATGATACAGTGTTTTTATAATACCAAAAATTACTCCACAGCAAAACGTTTTATAACTGAAGGATTATTGTATATTCTCATTTGAGGATTTCGTACAAAGGCCAAATGATTAATCGCATGATTTTCACAATTCAAATCTGCATTCGAAATCAATTTGAGAAGCTAATTTACTGAAAAGACTATGAATCCTTGGCTCTAATCTCGATTCATTGAGCAATCGGGTTGTTTGGCCATTGTCCCAATACTTTAAGGTCGTTATGGACATGTATTTCAAAGCCTGATGATCACAAAAGGCAAACAATCAATAATATTCGCAGAGAATATTGTCCATGAGCAAGCCTATTGATGCTTGCTCAAAAGACTTGTCCAAATATAATCACAATAACTATGTAATTGAATACTATAATAAACATATATAGGAGTATAGTATAAAATACACAAAGGATGATTATATTATTTGTGATAAATTATATTGTACATATTATTAGATAGTGCTACCTCATTTTTAATATACGAGTATTGTATTGAGTGTGTAATGCAGATATTATGTTCTCTCTGGTTTAAAATGAAATTTACCAAATAACAGCTTGGCGATTTAATTTTATTTTACAGTTTCGAGTTCAACATGTTTGGAAGTACATAATGTGTATGCCGAAAGGGGGAAAATGAACAAGTTGAAAAACAAACGTCGGGTATCGAACCGTGAACTTTGGAGAGCAGTGACAGCATCGCTTTGTCGGATGGTATACCAAGCGAGAACGATTTAAACCTGGAACGACTGAATGATTTTACTCACAGTTTCAATATAAATATAAATAGTATGTCTGCTTAGTGGTTAAGTTATGGGTGGAGTAGTGAGGTGAGTGTGCATCAATGCTTTTCGACATGCAGTCGTATTGAAAGCCCCTGAAAGCGCAAATGGAAAATGCGAAGAGAACAAAATGAACTTGAGTGTGTGTATGGGGAAAAGGCTTTGAGTATGTCTTTGTGGAAAGTGTTCTGATTGATTATGGAGTAAGTGTGAAGGCACTACAATTATGAAGCAGCAAGTAAAGCGGAGCGATAAGTAGTGAGAGTATTGCAATAGAGAAAACACGCGCTTTCGATTGTTCATTGCAAATGTTGCAATACCTGTTCATTACTATTGTGTATGTTAAGTAAATTATTACACGAAATCTTAATTATTTTAAAATTCATTGATATAATAACAGAAAAGCATAATATGTACCCACATTATCGACAAACTGCTGAGTAATGGAGAAGAAAATTCAATCCATGATGACTATTTGACCAATTAAAAAAAATTCTAGGCAGATAAAATATGGAATTGCACCAATTTGTTGGTTGTTATTTAATATATTGTTAATAGATTCATTCAAATAACGCTAAAAAATAAATAAAAAAATGTGATCGGTTATTACGACTGGGAAATCTGGAATAATATTAATAAAATCCCCATCGATTGTATATAACTATATCATGCGCTTTTTGGAATTTAATCCCAATCGATCGCCCTCATTCAGGTTTACTTTGGTTTGATTTCCTGGATTGTAAGATAAATACTAAGGTGATTATTAAGTCGGAAAGAACCGCCCGCCGGTGACCTGTGTAACTATTAATAGTTAAAATCACCAACAAACAATGAAATAACATGTTGCTGTGTCTAAAAAAAATGTAAAATTCTTCTCAAAAAGCCACTCGGGACGAATATAAATAAATTTATCATTAGATTATCTGTAAGGTTACGATGGTTATAATTTATTTATATGTGTGTAAATAAATAATAAAATAACCATTTTCAATTCTGCTTGGATTATAGTACCTTATAGCTTATCTTAAGTACCTTAAGGTTCAATGTTATTATTTTATTCTTGTTTTTACTATTTGTTTTCTAAGCATTTAGGACTGCGGTATCGTCATAGTGCCCTGAGATAGCCTGTAATGACATTCCAGTCTGATATTTATTGTATTATATATAATATATTGTAAAATAAAATATATATATATATACCGTGACGCCTTCCCTTTGGCGTCCCTTTATAAGGAAGGGGTTGGCCAGGCCACCTTGGCCTTTACGGGAGAATATAGTAGAGATGGTTTCCCAGGCCACCACACAGCAATGAGTACTTAAGATCTAGTTTGCTAAGCTAGATCTACCAAGTGACTCCGGTGCCGTGAATCGAACCCGGGAGTCTTCACTCACGAATCCGTTACACTAACCACTGGGCCACAAGGCGGCTCTTATAAAATAAATAACATGTTTTAATGGAAAATTATTTTAGGGCCCTCGATGTTTTTTTTAAGACACTATTATATGTATAGTCTTGGTCGGGTTATTAAATTGAACAAGCCCGCAGGTATTGTATTGTTATCATCGACAATGTCCATTAATGTATATTTTTCTGTTGTGATATATTGGCGAGCGATAAGGAGAGGCAAAGACAAGGAAACAGATGGGCTGGTGAGCAGAATGGTGACACCTGGTGGTAGTTGGCAGCTGTCAGGTAATACTACAACTACTAGTAGTGTGAGGTGAGACCTCCATGCTCCATACAGGCGATATGCTCCAACTACCACCGCCAATAATACCTCTACTACCCTTTATTATGTACCGTGATCGAGTGGAAATGGAATGGGACACCTCTGGACACGACTGTATGAACCACATCATGAAATTTGAGACAATATCGCTAACATTGTCGATACAACCGTAATCAATTGGCTTATATATATTTATTTATATACCCTCCGAGGAGCTTTTTACAAATGTGGTTTTTTTAGACAAAACAACACGTTAATTCATTTTCTGCCGGTGCACTTAACTATTACTAGTTACACAGGTCACTGACTTAATAATCGCCGCAGTTTTTTACCTTACAATCCAGGAAATTAAGGTGAATGATCAGGATTTTATTTATATTATTCCCGATCTCCCAGTCATAATAACCGATGAAACCAATTTAACTTTTTTTTTTGACTTAAGCGAGATTCGAACACATGACCACAATATTTGTAACCACGCGTCTTATCCTCTAAGCTATATTGCTTCTTTATTTAATATGAATATATAAATGTCTTGTTGAATAATACAAATATTTATACACATAATGGACATTTATCCAGTTAACATTTCTACATATAGGGAAGATAAACTATGAAATAATATTAATTCATTTACAATTTCAAAAAAGGTTATTTTTAATAGCTGAAGTATGGGGAAGAACAACGCACTTACTGATTAAAAGAACATGGTAATAAAGCATTTAATTTGTCGATGATTTGAATAAAATAAAGCTAAATCTTTAAAACGAATTGTGTTACACTTAAATTAAAACAGCGATAATATCATCAGTAGTTTAATAGGCAAGGCTCCAAATATGAATAATTGAAGATTAAACAATTGGAATTAAATGTATTTGCGGCCTTCAAATCGAGGACAGTGGATGAATTTTTGATAAATGTGCGAAACGCGGAAACTCGATTGTATTGCATGCGCTTCATTTTCAATGAAATATTTTTAAATTATCAGCGGCTCCTTGTAACACCTGTAAGTGGTGGTATTAATGAGAACCTTCCGCTTATTAAATACAAAGCTTCCATACAAAAAGGGTCCATTTGGCATTCGCAGATGTGTAAAGAAGTGGAAGGTTCTGTTCTGTTGAAAGTATATTTGGACAGAAGTGAGCGAGTGTAAGGATGCGTGTCTCGGAGCCACGTGCCATGCAATAAGATTAATTATTATTCAGTACAATGAACTATGGTTTTAGCTTTCTTTCTGCCCTTTGAACACTATGGTAATTGCAGAACCGGATGGTCACGGTGTATGAGTGCCAGAAAGGGTTTTATAAGGGTGAACATCAGGTCACATTCACAACAATCGATTTCCCGTCAAACAACTCTAATGCGATTAATCAAGCCCCAAACTTCAGTCTCTTTTATAATATTTAACTAATAAAATGTCAAATCCCGTTAGAGGCTCCAAATTCCCATACAAACTTAATACAAGACTTGTATCTCAATTTTTCATATAATTGGTCCGGTAATGGTTTAATTGGTTCGTTTTTTTCGTATATGGAGAATCGAAGAAGGCCTTCTGGCGACCTCAACACAATGAGACATTTCACACGAATATCATCATATAAAACAATAATAGAGATCCGCTACTTAACTTTATTACATGAATCATTTTGAGGCCAACTCGGCAAAAAATAACGAGATATGAATAATAACAGCAGTGCATACAATGCAATGATAAAGAACACGGTTCAAATCATTGAATTATGAGTAATTCGTAAAAATATCCATAATTAGTTTTAAAAAATGCTTTCAATAGCTATTTAAAATTCTATTAAATAGAGTTAGCGGTTAATATTTGTGCAATCGATTGGTTTGTATTATAGTGATTGCGCAAAAATGCAGCACTTTCTGTAATTTGATTCTCGAGTCAGATAACTCACTGTTTGAAGAAACCGATACACAGTGGAATCCTAATTGGTATATTTTTGAACGATGAAGAATGTCTTACCATAGATATTTATATATTTTTTTGTAATATATATTTTATTGAGGTGAGGTATAAAAGTGACGTACTTGTGATCGGTATTTAACTAAGAAATATTTATTATAGTTTTAATTATCACACCTTCACATAAATTATTTTGAGGAGTGAACGTGTGTTCTTTGTAGGATATGGTTATCAGTGGCGGCACGTGGCGGCACGGTCTACACAACACAATAGTGCATTTCACGTGCATTTGTGATACCTCCTGTATTTTAATATTAAAACTATAACTATAATAATACAAAAGTGTGAGAGTGTTGAGATCCACCCTCCATCGTCACGCTATTTAAAAACTACATTAAAATACATATAACTTAAGAGTCAAGGAAGCGGGAACTATCTGGAATAACTACACGTGCCGCGTATAATTATGCATATCAAAGTGTTTTATGCTATTGAAGTTGAGGTTACAAAGTGGAAAGATTCATAAGAAAGATACTATTTACAAGCACAATAATTAGCAAATAAATATTATTAGCATCAGTGACCTTTACGTGAGTTATATATGAAAAAAAAATCCTACTGGGAGCTATGAGATTGTAAAATCTATTTAATTGTAATAATCGCGTAATAGAATAGATTTAATAGAATATTTCAAGTCATTGAGTTATCCCAAGTTGGGTAGGATTATTACAGGTTATTAATTATCCAATACGCTTTATAAAAGTAATCCTTCAAATTGTTTCACGAGGCGTTACGAAATTATGTTTACAGTGCAATAAACGCACGCACGCACTGGTTTGGTCAAGTTGGCAAACCTTACGATTGCTGCACTAAATAATCATCAATTTCCCCATACCAATATTTCGATAATGATAATAAAAATATTAGGTTTGTGAAGAAAAATCATGGATTGGTTGGATTGGCTATGAAGAGGGTTGTAAAATTTTAATTGAAGTTAGCAGTGACTATTTTCAATAATATCAATATTAAAAATTTTAGGTATAGCCTAATAGTATACAGATTATATGCTGGACACGAGAGTTATTTCAATAATTAGATACGTGAGGGTATTTAGCGTATTTTACCAGCGTAATAGCTCAGGCGATAAGAAGCGTGGCTACAAATACTGTGGTCATGGGTTCAAATCACACTCAAGTCAAGAATTTTTAAATTGCTTTAATCGGTTATAACGACTGGGAGATCGGGAATAATATTAATAAAATCCCGATCGATCGTCTCGATCAGGGTTTACTCTGATTTCTTGGATTGTAAGGTAAATAAATACTGAGGCGATTATTAAGTCGGTGACCTGTGTAATTAGTAATAGTTAAGATCACCGACAGACAATTAACAGGTTGATGTGTATAAAAAACCCTTTCTAAAATAAAAGCTCCTCGGAGCGTAAATAAATAAATAATTTTAATCAATTAATAAACGTTTAGTGTAATTACATTCTATTTCAATCACAAATCAAATTCCATTGATAATATTAACATACGATCATCAAATAATTATATTTAAATATTTGAGAGCGTAATTCAATTACCGCGTGTTTGTGTGAATCATATTATGTTGTTTAAAAATATTAATGTATGATATTGTCTCGGGTTAAAATGACAGGATAATTCTGTGATATTCGGTCGTTGTTTGCGTGAATGGAGATGATTAGGGGCAAGTTTTGGCATGGACATGAAGAGGGTCTTCAAGAATGTCCTCGTGTGGATATTGAGGGTCGGGGGATTGACCTGAAGAGTTATGCATGGGAACTATACCAATAACACTTTTTAGGTGAGATTAAAATTCCATACAATACGCATATAAATGCACGAGAAAAGTTAATATTTAATGGATAAGCGCTCATTAGTGGACAAAGGATGCATTGTTAGAGAGAGGATCTGGCCGAAGACTTTACCAGGACTTTATCAGCCAGTGTGCAGCAATACTCTAATACTGTATGCATGTTAAATTGCATAGCCTGTGGGTATCCCCTTTGACGTGACACTGACTTTGAGCCTCCCATGAGAATCTTCGAAAACAAATCCGGGCCATTTCAAACGGAAAATTTAAATAACCATCCCCGAATCCCTTCAATTCTCAAACTTGTGTCTGCACAAAAGGAAATTGGTATAGTTTTATCGAAATTCTAAAATTTATATAAGTATAAAGGGGAATTTCCAGCATACTATGTTTCAAGGCAAAAAATCATTATTTTTAATAGATTGGATGCACAACAAATAATAAGCATAATTAATAATAAAAAATCGTTATTGCTGAATAGTAAATTTACTTAATACTTATTTATATATTTTTTTATCTTCGAGTCATCATAAACATACTATCAAGAGTGCGAAATATGTACTAATTGTTTTTCAACAAGGTATGAAAAATTAATTAGTAAGAAATCGTTTTATTGTACAAAATTTAAAACAATTATAGAATCCCGTAGCATACGTACATATATGTATGTAAATATATGCTTTTCGGGAATCTTTTTTTTACACATTTCGGTCACAAGAATGTTTTATTTCATTGTGTGTCGGTGATCTTAGCTATGACTAGTTACACAGGTTAATAATAAGCGCCTCAGTATTTACCTTATGATCTAGGAAATCAGAGTAAACCTGGATCAAGACGAACCCCGCGCCTTATCCCCTGAGCTATTAAGTCGATTATTAATTGCCTGGATTTTTGCTTCTCCCCATTCTTAATTCATCTCATTTAAAAATAAGAAAGCAGAGAATCTCTCAGTGGATTTGGTTAACTGCATTATAAAATGATTTCAATACTGCACTACATATGTAGAATAATCAATTGATTGTTTGAATCATTTGTGATACACACTCGGCTTGCGTGGTGGAGAAGTTCTTTAGTAGATACGACGAGGTGAGTGATAAAGTTGAAAGTACCTGTAACAATAAAAGAAGACTCATTAATAACCCAGTTTATGGTATTACATGTACACGTGTATTGAAGATGCATGGGATATGTAATAATTGACGAGCTGATGATGAATCGTATATACAGACAATGACGAATGACTGAATGCCAGCCAACACATATGTGAATAAGTTATGACTTTCCAATACGACCTTTGCCTCGTGTTTGGTATTATCAGAAATAGCTACAATCATCATCATCGAACAGATTTTTCCTATATAACATTCTTCTTAGGCGAGACTTGTTATTTAATAATATGTACACGTTTATGACTTCGTGGGAATAACTTATTTGAAATTAATATACTGACATGGTGGCATCACTTCTAAATATTAAAGATCTAATAAATCTGTAGCTGATGCATTGACTATATATTATTTAAATCAATATAATTGACAAGCGCATTATCATAAATACCAAGTATATAGTATAATTGAATAAGATATTTTTCTCTCATAAAATTGTACATTTCATTGCACATTACGAGTGTCCGGTGATTATATAAATATTTAAGAAGTGTGTCGTGTCTACTTAACCAAATTTATTAATTATTCAAATAAGCGCAGTGCTGTATTTTGAATATGTGCATATTTAAACAAGAATCTGTGGTGTGAAC
Source organism: Agraylea sexmaculata (assembly GCA_022606485.1). Classification (NCBI taxonomy): domain Eukaryota; kingdom Metazoa; phylum Arthropoda; class Insecta; order Trichoptera; family Hydroptilidae; genus Agraylea; species Agraylea sexmaculata. The sequence continues at coordinate 11,626 of JAGTTH010005625.1, read as the reverse complement.
AAGTAGAGTAAGAAAGTGGTGATTTACGATACGACAATTCTGAACATCATGTATTTTGTGTAATAAAATGGTCGTAATGGCATCCAGTATCTCTGGAATTCTGAAACATAATATATTGATGTTTCTATTTGTATAGTGTACAGTGACAAAGATAAGAGAGCATTGTGAAGGATTTCGTTTTATTCCATTGTCATCGCTGTATACAACAGCACATGGTTTACTGTAATGCACAACGAATGCAATTCGACAGTTGAAATTGCTTACTGAAATTAGATCGGTTGTAAGAGACAATCGTAGATTTGGGTTAAGATAATAGTTATAGGTCTCCTAAAAATATATAATGTAGGGTGGGTTTCTTCAAATAGTGAGCTGCATAATTTGTGCAGCATTTTACTGAAATAACAATAGTACAAGCTTAAAATTGATTGCACTAAAATTAAACGATAACTCTTAGGGCTTGTTTCTTCAACCCGTGTTAAATCTCGAGCTCGTTTCACTCGGTGATTTAGGCGCCAAATGCGTTTCTTCGTAGATAAAAGAGGTAGCACGTGCTACCAACTGTCAATTTCTAGGGCAACGATTCGTACAATCTCGTGTCATATACAAATATTCCGTATCTTCAAACGATACTAAAGCTATAGCCGAGCGGTTCCGATGTTTGTATCGCAGGCATTTAGAAGAACTTGTATACAGGCAATTCGAGCCGAAGCGACGAAACTGGAATAGAGGGGAAAATATACATAGCACTAGCTCGAGATTTAGCTATAGCACGTCGATATTGCTGAGCTAGGTTTTGACAGTTGAAGAAACACATTTGACGGGTAAATCGCCGAGTGACACGAGCTCGAGATTTAACACGGGTTGAAGAAACTGACCCCTAGCTCACTACAAAATTCCTAGCGTCCTACAATAATTCACAAAAAATAGAATAATAAATTTATAAAACAATCAAGATGGCGGACCAAGCAGATGAGTCTGAGTGAAACAATTAGTATTGCCTCTGTCAGACTCATCGGTTTGGTCGACTATTTTGTACTTGTCGGGCCTTCTAATATCGGTGGTGGTGTAAAAAATGCGCTTTTTTATTTAATATTTGTAATACACAAAGTGTAACGTGTGTATAGGATTTAAGAAGTATCATTATTGAATATATTTTGTTTGTGATGATTTTTATTGTTTATTAAAAACAGGTTGTTGAGGAAGGATGCACGACTGTAGAGATGTCAATCTGAAACTGATGATCAACGGCACGGAAACCCACTTAGTGCTAATCCCTTTGCATGCAGGGAGTCGATCCCAGATAGTGTGGTCTGTTGCAGCAATTAAACCACCGAGAAATGGATATGCTTGCACATACTCCACTAAGCTATCGATTCAACACCTACACGCACTATGTATGTATGTATGTATGTAATACGCCTCACGGACATCACGAATAATCATTTCAACCATACGCTTCGCAATGGCATCTTCAATAATTCATTTTGAATTTAGAGACGATTGGCAAATATCTATACATATGATGGACGTGTGCAATTTTTTACTCTAGAGAAAAACATGCAATCAAGATGTTGACGCTACTATTGTACGATATTTTTCTATGGAAGAAAATAATCTGTCGATTGTTATGGTGCATCCATACACTAGCGCGAATGCATCCGTGCGAACGTTCGCGAGAATCTAATTTGATATTGTTAAATAATATCAATACTTGCAATATTACGCATTACGCGAATCCGATGATCGGTGTTTGAAACATTCAATTTTATTTAGTAAAAGTTCACCAACACTCGACGAACAATCACTCACATTCGCGAGTGTCTGTACGCGGCATGATAAACTCTTTACTTTTACACTTTACCATGCAATTTATATATTAAATATTAATTTAAAATAAGTAAACTACATACATATTTTAACCCTATTTCATCCAACATATTTTTTTACGCCTCAAGGAGCTTTTTGTGAGAGGGTTTTTTTATACGTAACAACGTGTTAATTTTCTGTCGGTGATCTTAACTATTACTAGTTACACAGGTCACCGACTTAATAATCAGTTTTTACCTTACAATCCAGGAAATCAAAGTAATCCTGGATCAAGACGACCGATTGCTATTTTATTCATATTATTCCCGATCTCCCAGTCGTAATAACCGATCTAAGCAATTTAAAAGAAATAACTTGAGCGGGATTTGAATCCAAAACAACAGTATTTGTAGCCAGGCGTCTTAGCCCCTAAGCTATAATTATACGCTATAATAATACACCATCTAAAGAATATCTAGGCAAAGGCTGTAAATATCAGATTTTTCAATATATTATTATAAACATTGTGTATATGGAGTTTCATTTTTATTATTTATACTTGTCAGGTAAGGTAAATTAATACTATATAATGTATTTATAACGAAATTTAGATTAGTTACAATAATATTAAGGAAATCTTCACTCATAAAAATATTAATCGTATAAGGGTAGAATTAAAATGTAAGAAGTATGTATTGTAATGATTTATTAGGAAGCAGTGTTGCTGATAGTCCTGTACGTGAACACTTTTGCTCCCATGAGAATATTTAATTGAAACTTTGGTCAGTGATGTGTGTGAAACAAAATACTTATTTACAGGTGAAGCACATAAATCAACGTTGATTTTGCTCACCATTAACACGGTCCGCCATATTTATCTAACATCTCCTGGTTACCTGCGTGAGCCACCAACCAACTCACTACATACATTTTATACCTTAACGTGGACACTTTAAAATAATTGGCCACTTTCACATAACAACCACATATATTCATTCTCGATATTCACAGATAGCGACTCGGCTAACCGGGGATTTCACTCTGAAAGTGAACTTTGGGATATTCATCGTTACAAATATTAAGAGTCAATTAACGACAATTTCATTACAGTAAGTGTAAATGAAACTCAAATATAAAGATAACTCTTATACAAATCTTAGCCAGAGTGTACAATTTTTTATGCATTTATAGTGATACTAAACCAATCGCCTGATTTTACATTTTTCCTATATGTAATATGTGGTCAAAATCCAAAAACATGTGAATTTTTTATTAAAATCATGATAAAGTAAAGACTGCAGTATTATAATACACACATAATATAATCATAATTAACATGATAGCAATAAAAATAGATTAAATAACACCTTACATACGTGTAATGGGTAATAAAATCATAAAAACTACATACATAATTATATAAGCAAATTAAACAAAACTCATAGATGGTGTGTCTTTTTTAATATGAAATATTTAAAAACATGTAGTGTGAAAATGGATGTAATAGATATAATTAAATAAATTATGTATGTACTTGAAGAATAGTGTGTTTTCAAGGAAAATGCAAATGTGTTCAGAGTTTAAAATTTAGTGCCGAAAATCATACAACAGTTGACTGAAAAGGTAAGACAAATACTTAATTTTAGGTTTGAAATTTTGGAATTTGAATAATGCCGGTCATAATTGAAAATGGAATGTTAAATGCGTCGGTTGAGTTTGTTATTATTTCATAACATAAACAATTGTAATTGGCGAGGCCTTAAAGAAGCTCAATCGACTTTCGCCTTTCGAGGTCGAGCATAACCATCCGTTGTTTTGTTACACTAACCATTTAACCAACCGAAATAATTAACCAGCCTTGGAGAACTCACAAATTATAACTGAATTTAAGAATATACAATTGTATGGGTAACAAACGCTCTTAAATACTTGTTTCTTGACATTCATCACTTCAACATCTAAGTATCTACTAAGAATAATTAGTAAGCAACACCAGACCGAGAAAAATGCACGTTAGAAAACCCTAAATAATAAATGAGATGATTCGTAGAAGATGCGCCTAAAGTTTGGGATTCCTAGGCGTGCTTTGCCGTAAACGTACACCGTAACAACGATAATAAAGCTGTACTTTTAATTGTTTTTTTTGTTAATTAGTGCCTCGCCCGAGGCTCAGACAAGGCATTAACTAACAAAAAACCGATCATATGTATAGCTAAGTAACTCTACTACCGTATTTACGGTGACGTATGCCTGGGAATCTATTACTTTATATATATATCCATTTTACAATGTTGGTAGATTTTGAAGGTATCTCGAAATTGAAAATATCCCTCAGCGTAACCTCATTTCAAGAAAAAACATTTTAGAGTTGTTTTTACTATTTTATTTCCCCTAATAATAAATTAAAATAATAAGTTGTGGTGTCGTGTAAGCTATATATGTATATATATCACAAACTTGTTTTTATACTGTTTTCAAATGGAAATTGAATGTATTTTTTTTAATATTACAATTACACGTGTGTGTTGTGAAGAAGAAAAAAATCACCGGAGGCTACAACAGAAACAAACATCCAATATTCGGGTTTCAAATATTTATACAATATAATGTAATATTTTTTTCCATTTAATTGTTCATCACTGTCTTCTAATAGTACAATAGGCAAACGATAAGACAGCCGAAGGCGAACAATACGAAGGACGTTACACGCGAAGGTCGAACAATAAAAACGATATTTTTATTTTCAAATAAATAATTGTCACGTCTTACGTACGTGATGATATATAAGAAACGTACGTTATTATTTTATAGAAATCGCCAAATGAAATCTGTCACAGTGTCATGACATATTCGTGATGCCGCAAAGAATCGCACATTTCGAAAGTGTCCTTTCCGTGAGTTTATTGGTCACGTTTTACCATTATTGGACCCACTGAAATATGTGGATATACAGGAATGATATCAAGGAAGGGATATATTTTTTTAAAAGTTACAGATTCATTCATTATCCATGAATATACCCCAAGGATCTGGCACATAATAATTGGGGTGGTCAGATGTCCCGTGTTCACATAATTGTCAGTGATAAATTGTATTCATAATACAACTGAGTATTAGAATAAAAAATAGGAGTGTAAAAAGAGCCACTAACTATTTGTTGCTATGAACATTCGGTTGTATTAAATTTATTTTTTAAATTGGAGCAGGATTCGAACCACGACTTGAATAGCCATGTGCCCATTTTCTGAGCTATTATGCTAATCCAGCTTACTATAATTAATAAGGTTAAGGTTATTTTAAAAATCTTAAGTTTTAAATAAGAACAATGGAATTGAGTACAAATACGGATGTTTACGAATAAAAATAAACGAAAATGAGCAATGAATAAAATAAGGAAAATATGCGGTATTTCTATTTTCTAAATATGACAACCCTACACATAATGCATCACGTAAATCATTTATCATTATATAACCAAAATATCACAATATAAATGACTTGTTTAACTGATTACAATACTGGTCGAGCTAGCCATTGTATTCCGGATGATACAAATCATTATACGTAGTTGTTATTTCTGAACCCACAATTAATACTGTGCGTGGTAATATTCAGAAACAGTATGTACACAATATCGTTCAATAAATCAGTGTAACTTAATAATGTACAGTTATTATTTTTGATAGATACAGAACATTTTTCATGGGTGTCCGGTACTAATTGGTGCACCCTTCCTATGATACAAAACCATATGTTACCCATAGAAAGGGTCATCGTCCAGAACACGTACTTTACAAGGATCCAGGTATGATGATGATGATGATCACGATGAAGCTAGATACCATGGTGGTCATGGATCGACGAGTTTATAATAACACATACACTATAATACAGCGTATATATTTAATATTTAGAAAATAGAATGGATACATTGGTGAGAAACAGGAAATTACCCATTTGTTTTTGACGAAATACAATTAATTAAATGTACTTTTTATAATCCCCCTATCGGCACAATTATTATGTGGATAAATACTTCTCAAAGTGTGGGTTGTAAAATAATTTATTTAATTTAAGACTAGCTTTCAATTTGTTTAAAAAAAATGGAATTTTATTTAATATATTCCATATTTACGGAATATTTTCTCTTCATAGAAATTTTTATGGTGTACCACCAGTTACACCAGATAAATTTCATTAATTCTGGAATTTCACCCAGACGTCAACAAAATCAACAATTTTCTTTGAATTTTAATAGCAACATTCATGCAATGTAGTCCCTATTTTTTAAAAATATAATTTACGATATTGACTGTATGAATGAAATGATTCCTTTGAAGTATGTAGTGAATATATAAATTGTCAAGACAGTTTTTTATAATTGACACGGTGTCGCCCCTCTGAAATGTGATACTGAAACATGTATTTCAAAAGAATATATATATATATATATAAATATATATATATATATATATATGTATGCACTGTTTGTCAAAATAATATATTTTTAACGACCATTAATAGGCAACACGATCTCACGCTTATCTCGAGAATACCACTGCCAACCCTCGGTTACTTATAGATTACGGGCCTCAATCAAAGGCTATTTGAGAAAAACGTAATTGTGGGAATATTCGGTGTTGAATTTTAAATATAATTGGGTTTGGAGCCAAATTGGCAGCGTTAGGCGGAGTGCGTAACTTTGCATAATGCCACCGTGTCACGACAAGACATTTTGCAATCAACATCGTCATTATTATTATTTCTTTGGAGGTTTTTAAATTATTATCCAAACTGCAAACACATCGCACCCGTTATGGAATACTGTCATAAGGTTCAAAAGATGATTTTACAGGAGAGCGCTTTGAAGTTTTGATGTTCTGTTTATCAAATTTGTTAGGCAGTATCACAGAACTTTTGGTATTTTCTGTTTTTCTTTAGAATGGTCCAAAAAATGGTTTTTGCCACATAGTTTATAAAAAAGTAAAATTTTACTTTTAAATATGTTATGACACTTTTCTTGACCGAAGAGATAAATTGTATAATTTGCATTTGTTCCTCTGTTAAAAACATAAAGCTGAAATTTTTATCTATTATCGGTCATTTATATTAATGTTTTATCTTATAAAATCAATTAAAATGTTTTGATGGTTATATCCTTCACTTTATTACAAATTTCTTCATGTCAACTTATGTTGTGACACCATTTTACAAACTGTGCTGTAAAACTTAGATAAAGATTATAATGATAACCATTATAAGCTAGGAGGATATTTTTATTTATAACCAAAAATAAGGCTATTATTTAATTGTTTTACGGTGAGCTGGGGAGAATAGAGGTTTGGTTACCTTATAAATATGACACTTAATTGAATTAATTGTATTATATGACATATTAAAAAAAAAAACGATTTTTGAACCTTATGACAGTATTCCGTAACGGATGCGATATATTACACTTGTTGCAACTTGCAACTAAAATCCAACGCGTTGTTTGACAGTTTGAATTGTTTAGTGTGTAAACTAAGAGTGCACAATAGCGATTGTCATTTGAAGGGTATATGATTTCGATATATCGATGTGATAAAATAATACCATATCCGTTTGGTGACCGCACGAATAATCATTAGGATTCAACTCGTGACGCCGCATTGCGGACATTTTGCACGCACAGTTCAACACTTACAACTTCCTTACAAGTATTCATTCAAAATCTGAATATTGTAGTGAATTTTTAGAGAACCTCTTCCACGAAGGCTCTACCTATTTATCTACGTAAACATAACATAACCACGACTTAATTTAATTTAGCTTTGGCATTTTAATATATAGCCCGTATGTTTCACGTGTCAGCATAGGACGTGATAATTGAGTGAAAACAGGTCGTTTTAATTAATATAACAATAACACACACTCACATATATTCAGTCTTCTTAAAATAATTCTAATAAAATTCAATGTAAATACACAGCCTATTTTTAATATATTTTTTTGTATAAAATATAGGTTATACCAAGACATGCACGTGTTGTTTAGATTTTGAATTGTTAAAATATTCAAGTTACATTTTTTTTATTACAAGGACAATGCATATTTTCTGTGTTGAATTGTATTTACAACAACTTTGTTTACACATCTATTTATACGTATTAAATTCGTATTTCTTTTATTATTCCTACCGCTTTAATAACATGATAATATGCTTTATTGTATACTACAAGACGTACTAGTTCTACAACTAAATCTTTAATCATTAATTAGTTAAATATTTGGAAAATATCGACTGGTCCAGCGTATAATAAGTGCAAAAAAAATCCGTTTGTTCTTAAGTCTTTATGGAACTGAGCCACATATTGTATGTATGAAACGTCAAAATATGTTGATTTTCAATCATTATTTAACCTATTAAGTGGGACTTTTTCGAAATAGTAAAATAGTCCTATTTGACTGGCAACTAATGTAGATTCATCTATTATCTATTACACATTTCATATCTCTGTCAATAGAAATTAGTTAATCGTAAATTTTTATATTTTATAAATAATAATTAAACCGAGTGACACGTGACAGGCAGTGTTACCAGATCGAATATGTGGCTCAGTTCCATAAAGACTTAAGAACACACGGATTTTTTTTTGCACTTACGATATTATACGCTGGAGCAGTCGATATATATATATATATATATATATATATATATATATATATATATATATATATATATATATATATATATTAAAATGCCCTTAGTAAAAAAAATTATTAAGTAAGAAAATAATAGTTTGAAACAATTTTTTGTTCAATAATTTTATTGTAAAAACATTATCATTTTTATTAATCTAGTTTGTGTATCTCTCACCTATACCTACATAGTTTGTGTATCTCTCACCTATACCTACATAGATGTATATAAAATATTTCATCGATTTAATTGTAAATATTTACACACCATCATCACCAACCACACCATCGATCTCAATGTTGTCGGATCGGTCTTTTTCTTGTCAGTGACGACTGGAGTCTATTTTGAAAATGAGCCAAGCCTGTTTATTTTGAAGATTAGAGTGAGTTTAAGTGAGGAGCTTTCGGTTATGGCTTGGCTCATAAATTGACGCTTATTTATTTTGTTTGGCCACGTTTCTTCCTTCCAATGTTTTCATGACACGCACCTATGCACAAAAAAACACTTATATCTGTTTTCATATTATGGAAAATCATAAACCGACATCCCTAATCACAGTCATGTGTTTAACATTTACATACCGAAATATGATTTTTGTGTTTGTTTTCCAATTGAAGTGTTCTATTTCAGCTGTATAAATATCGACAGTCTCAAAAGTGCCGCAATATTTTAGTAAAACACTCAATAGGTTATTCCACCGAAACGACAAACTAATATTAATTCAGTATAAAATAATATTAGAGTATGGAAAATAGTTTGTGTGTACTCTGATCAAATCAGTAATACTCAAATTTATTCTATATAATTATATAGAATAGTCAGTTTTGTGGATCGTGAATATACTTTAAATCATGCTGCCATGGAATTGTTTAATATTCATTCTTGCCTATATATCTGAATTTATATAATTAAATGAATTAAAAAAATCCTTCATAGATGTGTAAACTAGAGCCCATTTAATTAAATATATGTACTCAATTAAATATAGGTGATGGGAAATCGTAAATATTAGCGTAAAAGTATTAAATAATCTGGGGCCTTACCAGTAGAGGCAGGTTCGAGTCCTGCCTGAGACGATTGGTTTATCGAGGTTAATTATTTTTTTAGAATTATTTCGCTTTAATACACTTTAATATAATGTTAAAGAATGTAAAATCTCTGATTGGTTCAACAAAAATATTATATGAATTATTAAATATGTATTTAACAGACACAATACACACGCGACAGTCACTACTGTGTACTTCACAGAAATAGTTGATTCTAATATGGTGACCCAAACTCGATTCCAATAACAAATTATTTCTTTTACCCTACTAGCCCTTAAAATATTCTCAGTTAACTCAAGTCCACCCTGTATAAATTCTACCACCATAAAAATTTCCGCCAGTTCAGTGATAAAATATATTTTCCTAAAATGTATGGTGCATTGTGATTGTCAATGTAGAATGGAAAGAACATATGGTTTGGATTGTAATTAGTGTGCGTTATATTTTTGGTCAGACAGACTCGTTAAGTTGGTTCGTTGAAAGGATTCTTTTTGAAAGAGAACATCTGACATGTCTGACTCGTTTGTTCATCTCGCTTTAGAACAAAAACAGCGAAACATAACCCAAAGTGTCACTTGAAATACCTAACTGGATCGCAATGGAATATACCGTTAATCTGTCTATTTGAAATTATTTCTTGTATATCACATTACATCTCACATATTGCGTGATGTGTCGAAACCTAATAATAACATCACATCTATCATATTATACACACAACAAATGAAAATAATCAACATTTGGGTCACGACCGAATGGAATCTAGGTATAATAAAGATGTTTGAAGGTGAAACGAATTGATTTTATGTGAAACATGCAAATGCAATATTTTAGGGCAGTATATATTCAATTATTGACATAAAATATTAGTACTCTGTTTTGCACTTATAATCAAATTTTATGGTTTGTATCAGTTACAATCTAGGGAATCAAAGTAAATGTTGATTAAAACAATCGATCGGGATTTTAGTAATAAGGAGAGGGATTTGAAACCGTGTCCACAATATTTTTAATTATAACTATCAATTCAATATCAACGATCACCCGTCTTCATTAGTGTAATCCCATATTTTATATACTTAAAAATTAACCGACATTTTAAAAATATTACTTTTTTTTCTTCTTTGACCGGGAACTTCATGTCATGGGCCTTTAATTTTCATTAAAACTATCAATTATTAAACCATTTGAGTATAAAAATAACTCAAAAAATATTTTAAGAGAATGCCCAATGATTTTTTTTTGTCCTTTATTTGCATTTTATGCTTTTTTACGGAGAAGGAATGTTATAATCGCACAGAAAATTAGGAATGTATATTATTAAATATGTATTGATTTATTCGACTAGTAAAATCTCTCAAAATAATGTTTTGTTTGGAAGCTGAATAAACATGCCGGTGGTTTGTTAAATCAATAATGTACCACAGCTGACTCTTTGGAAAATACTAAATATATATATATATATATTTAGTATTTTCCAAAGAGTCAGCTAAGAGTGAAGTGAGGAAGTCGTAACGCAGCAGTCTCAGTGTATTCTATAAGTGGACCAGAAAGTCGGGCAAAACATCCAAGACCAGATCACATCAGAGACAGACTCTTCTACAATTATATTTATCACACTACTTCCGTACTAGACCCTAAAAAAAATAATAATATTTTAGGTCCTGTGATTGCTTGAACGTGTCACTATTTATCGCAAAGTCGTGATACTCGTAGTAGACGTTGCGTGTTGTCGGTTCGATTTCGAATATATTGGTTGCCACTTAATTCCATAATATTGCGTAAATCAATAAGAAAGAACTCTCCATAAATTATCGGCGAGAATGGCGTTATTCGTTTATTGTATTATTTGGAAATTATAGGTTAGTTAGTTAGGTTAATTAAGGTAGTAGGTATGTATGCACTTAGTTTAATACCATTTATTAGGAAAGTAAGCAGGAGTACAAGATGATGTAGATCTATGCCAAATTATTGGATAAATTCTAAAAAAAGGACCGAGAATAATCTTCATTGTTGTTGTGTATAAAAAATAATGTTTAACTTTTTTTCTAATTAGGGTAATGTACGTAGTTTATAAATCATATATATA